>JALPQI010006619.1:0-50920 GCA_025490895.1 Thaumatotibia leucotreta | reverse complement strand
TAAAACTATGAAAACGGATAAACTCGCGTATATTAACTAATTTTAACTTCATTCCGACGTTTCGAACACTTTACAGGGTTCGTGGTCTGCGGATGACTGACAATGGAGGAAATTTGATAGATCTACCTCCATCAAAATAAGAAAGATAAGTACAAAACTACCCACCAAAGAAAAATTACTAAACCACAGACAATAAATTTTAAGGGTGGATGTACATACAAAATTTACAAATTAAAGCTAGTTATTCATTACAAATATTTTCAGAATGAAGACAAGAGACAAAATAAATAATCTACGCCGGTTCTATCCCTACGCCACTGCCTGAGAAGTATTTCCTTCCTTTGTATGATTGTATTGTTAGGAAGGTATCCCAAAATTGGGACCGGCAAGAAACTCAGCGGGACAACTCTTTTCAAAAAACATTTGTAGTACATCTTAAGATCATCATGCATTAAACCAAAACATACAATTTTGATTAATAAGGAAATTTAAAATAATTTTGAAAAAATGTTGCCAGTACTAAAAAGGGGGGGGAATGGTCACCACCGCCAAATACATCAGCCTCACGGTTTATGTCTAGACTGTTCCTTTATCAGATGAACAACTGGATCCCAAGCTGGTGGTAGAGACAAGCTTCTTTCCATTCTATTAAAGTTTGGATATTTCATTATCTCAATAGCCTCACGCAACATTCTAGGAATGTTTCTCTTCTCCTTAACGAGAACCAAAGGCTTGTCAAACTTAATAGAATGATTTATGGTCTCTTGTCTTCATTCTGAAAATATTTGTAATGAATAACTAGCCTAGCTAATAAGTAGCCTAGGTATTTTGTAAAATTATATTTGCATGCATTCTTATGTTTTACTGCAAATAAACTGAATTGATTGATTGATTGATTGATTGAGCTTAATTTGTAAATTTTGTATGTACATCCACCCTTAAAATTTATTGTCTGTGGTTTAGTAATTTTTCTTTGGTGGGTAGTTTTGTACTTATCTTTCTTATTTTGATGGAGGTAGATCCACAGATAAAATATAGGGAAGATTCCGTGTATTAAGACATACATGAACAAACTATTGTCATCCTTCACCCCATCTCAAGACGTATTCCATAAGGAAAAAGAGACAAATAAAGTAGCTCTACTTGGTCGTGAACTCCATCAACGACTCCATTTTCTTGAACAATGCTACCCAACCTGACTAGATAAAATGTCATTACTATTAGTGATGTCCAGTCTTCAATCGTATACTTTTATCGTCAATAATAATATTTTTTACCAAATTAGGTAGCGAATACAGTAGGAATAAACCTTATTTCCTACTCAAAATCACGATCTTCTTCGATCGTGATTTCAAAATCTACATTTTAGGATAAAAATAAAATCACAAAGTTAACGAAATATTTCTTTAATTAAAATGAGGGTTTCCTAAAACGTATGCCACTAGTTGGCGCCACTTAGCCGTAAGGTCCCGCTAAGAAACACAATTATCTAGCCCCAAAGAAAGACTAAGTAAATGTTTTTTTTTTTTTTTTTTAAATAAAGTTTAAATTTTTTTATGTATTTTTTTTAACACATACAAAATATTTAAACCAGAAACTATAAACGTAGAATTTAGACAAGTTTCTGGACCTGCTCCCGCCCTGGTGATTTCAGAAAACTCTCATTATAACATGTTTTATGGACTTATCATTCCTTAAAGCATACCTAACAATTTTGGTATGATGGCTTCTTTATAATTAAATTAATCAGTCTACACAAGTATCACATGAGCGTCATTATTAAACTAAACTTAATTTACTTGCTGGTTGACATGACATTGGATGATTACCAAATATGGTGGGTAGTACGTCAGAATGTAATCACTTATGCGCGTACCCTTGCCTGAAACAACAGCTTAAAATTGTGCGGAGCATATTTTTGAATACTCTTTAGGGTACAAGTCGTCTGCCTTTTTGATATTTTTGACCCATAATAGCCTTTGTTCAGTGTCCAGTGGAAACCTGTTGGACATTAAAAACATCGATTCATTTTTGAGTTGACTATCAATACATTTATCGATATCACGATCGGTCTCTTAAGTACCACACTATGCGATACAAATGTTTGAATCCCACTATTTATAATTACATTACGAATGTAAATACAAATGGTTTAATCACAAAACTACACATATGTATCCGACAACAAATATTGAATAAGATTTTCAGTTACTTTTACCTTAATAAGGTTCGAAATCTTAAAATTCAAGTCAAAACTAAATTGCCGGTGAAACGTAATGTCTTTATTTTGTTCATTCAGGTAACCCTGGCGGTTTTTACACCCTGGAACCACACAAGTCATCACTTTTATCACATTCCGTGCACTTATCGAACAGAAATATACATGAAAAGCTTTATTTTAATCACTTTTACTATTTGCTGTTTAGGTGCACTAGTATATCCAAACAAAGATCGTTGACAGGCATTGCCGGCGTCACCCACAGATAAAATAGACTCGGTCTATCAATTTTATATGTCTATGGGTAGATCTATCAAATTTCCTCCATTGTCAGTCATCCGCAGACCACGAACCCTGTAAAGTGTTCGAAACGTCGGAATGAAGTTAAAATTAGTTAATATACGCGAGTTTATCCGTTTTCATAGTTTTATTTCATGAGTAATCCTCGCGGTAACCGAAGAAAATATTAATGATTTTTACTTTCAAAAGTATACCGGATTCCTGAAAGAGATTCGTGGGTGTTATAAAAAGCCGGTAACTGTCTCAAGTGAAAGCAAATACAGAGAGGACACTCGTCGAAGATTGGATTCAATTCTCCGTGTCTTGTATAGGAAGTTTAGTTAGCGTGGGAAAAAAAAGTATCGCTTGTATAAGGAAAAACCACCTTACTTTTTGTTAAAAGTAAGGTGGTTTCTGTTGAATAAGGTGTGAATTTGCCCTGATTTTTTTAGGCTCTGGACATGTTTTTTCCGTGGACCCTTTATGTGATTTTTCAAGGTGTTACAGAGACATTTTAACCCTGGCATTTTTTGTTTGGGATGCCAATGACTAATAATCAGTAGTTACAGATTCGATGCCAAAGACCTCGATACCCGTACCGAGGTAATATATAATTTCTTCTTTTTTAACGCTATCTTCGGAGTTCTGACTTTAGAAGAGACACTATAAATGTTCAGTTGTAGTCCAAAACTGTAAAAAAAACGAATAAGAACGTTTTTTCTTGCGTATGTGATCTAATGTCATATTACATTTTTTGCTTCTTTTAGACTCAGGACTACGAGGTTAAAATCTATACTCTTCCTTTTGGGCACCTGGTATAAAACGTCATGCTACGACTCTAATCACCACGACTACTCTAACAAGAGTACACAACTTAGAGTTATTAAAGACAGTGACACAATTACAGTAAATGTTGCATAGTGACCCAAGTCTGCAAGTGACTGACAAGAGGAAGGCTCTCACGGAAACGTTTAGTGGCCTTTCTTGTGAGGATTCTAACTACTGCGGCTAGGAAACCAGCGGAATCATGGAAATATTTTCTTACTAGTAGTCTGATAACCCATTCCAACCAACATCTCAATTCGAGAGAAACTCAAATTGGAAAACACACCTAAGTTTTGTAATGTATGCCTTAGTTGAGTTTTTCGGCCACATAGCTCGTAAATCCGGTGAAAACCTCCTAATGTAGGTTAAAAATATCTCTCCTAATGTAGGTTAGAAACCTATGGTAACCGGTAAAATAAAATTGGGCAGGAAAAGACCAAGAGGGGCGAACCCTATGCGTTGGACTGATCAGGTCCTTCTGGACATTAAAGTCACCGAAGCCTTGCATGCCGCAGGAAACCGGAACAGATGACGAAGCATAATTCGGGAGAAACGGATGCCCAGATGGGTCATGCCCCTTGGTATGGGGGAAACGACGAGGAATATCTCATTAATAACATAAATGTGAAACGAGAGCAATGTTATGTGACTTGGTTGCGTTGTTCGTTTGACTTCAATAAACAAACGAAAGAAGTGGAAACAAATGGGTGCCAAGTTCAATGGTCAGTCCTGAAAATTAATAAAAATATAACTTTTTTTTACTGGCTAGTTCTCATAAACAAATTATTATGTTTAATGGCTAGTTTCTAGAGTTCTAGAGTTACATTATACATAGTGTAATGAATGTTTTTATTGGTAGCTATTCCTTGTGACTTCATACAATAATTCAATGCCCTAAACGCACACATCATGCCACATCCAAACTTTGGAAAAATTACAAAGTGAATAAAAATAACTGACTAAGACTTAGAAGGAAAATTTAGTGGCCCGCCCACAAGAGCATAGGGAATGTTTTGGATACCTATATTATTGTGATGACGATCACAGGACTCTCGACTCGCATTGAAACGAGTTTGAAGATTTATAAATTAATTACCTTGTTTGTAAATATTATTTTGACATCTACAACGTCAAAAATCGATCAAGCCTATATCGGACTATGTTTAAAGTGAAAGTAACGTAAAATGGCTGAACAAAATTAAATCATGTATGAAATACCGTTCGCGTCTATTTGTATATTTCCCGACAGCACCTGCATTTGGACTTATCATAATATATAGTGTCTCTGACCTAACATGACCTTATTAGGTTTGTCACCTATTGGTGACAGATACGGACATTCAGCCAAGGCTGTATGAACTCACCCTTAAGCGTGACGTGAACAAGAACAATTGATATAAGTCAGATACAGACAAGCAAACCTATAGACGTCGCTGTTGGTAGAATTAATCTTTTCAAAGTCAAAGTCAAACTATTCTTTATTCAAGCAAGCTTATCAATAAGCATTTTGGAATCGTCTGACACAATATCAAGAGAGAAAAAATCGACTATCTGTTCTAACCCTTCACCACTGTCCTGAGAGGAAACAGTAAGAAACTCAGGTGGACTTGTTTTTCAAAACAGTATAATAATACATCTTATTAAAGTGACATGCATTAAAGAATTAATTACATGAAAGGGCACTCCATAAAGCCCTTAATTAATTAATTTGTTAAGTTGCAGTCGCTGTATCTGAAATCGGCTAGGAGAGAGAGAGACATAAAAAAATACTTTTAGAGACATTTTTTTTTAATTAATTATTTATTAATCAAAGGCTATCTTTGCTAACAGACTTATTGTAATCTAGATCTAATCCATACACCAAAAACCCTTTTTTGTTGGAACCGTTGCAGATCTACTCTCCTACGAATTTAAAAGAGTTTTTTTGTCAATGGGTTAAGAACACGCAACGGATAGAGGTTATTGACACCGCGGTTCTCAACTGTTATTTTCTCTAGTAACTTCTTCCTTCATACAACTAAACTGTGGACTGATCTGTTTCCTGCGATAATCGTCCCTAGAGCCTCAGTTCCATCGAACCGGGCGAAGGCGGTGGAGTGCGGTTGGCCCCGACGCTAACACGCGAGAAGTCGACGCAGGGTCGACGTCAGTGTCCCGTGTGACACTGCCTTGGAGTCGCCGGCGACAGGCCTAGGCCCGCCGCGCGGCACGTAGCCCACGGGGCGAAGCTACGTCCTACGGCAAGAGGGGGCAGGCTCAAGAAGCCATGCCGAAGACCCGGCGGTCTGCAGCGCCGCGCAGGTTACCGGCGGGGGGATGTCACGTGTAGTCCGAGCTTGACACTATTGACGAACACTTGTCTATTTCTAGTTCTCAACTGTTATTTTCTCTAGTAACTTCTTCCTTCATACAACTAAACTGTGGACTGATCTGTTTCCTGCGATAATCGTCCCTAGAGCCTCAGTTCCATCGAACCGGGCGAAGGCGGTGGAGTGCGGTTGGCCCCGACGCTAACACGCGAGAAGTCGACGCAGGGTCGACGTCAGTGTCCCGTGTGACACTGCCTTGGAGTCGCCGGCGACAGGCCTAGGCCCGCCGCGCGGCACGTAGCCCACGGGGCGAAGCTACGTCCTACGGCAAGAGGGGGCAGGCTCAAGAAGCCATGCCGAAGACCCGGCGGTCTGCAGCGCTGCGCAGGTTACCGGCGGGGGGATGTCACGTGTAGTCCGAGCTTGACACTATTGACGAACACTTGTCTATTTTACATTGGGAGTGTCTCCGCCAACAATACTGAGCCGCGGGCCAAAACTGCGGCCTTTAAATATTTATTTCGTAGGGCCGAGTCTCGAGACCTAACCGCGCGGTTCCCTTCCTATATCCAGTCTCTCCAAATGTCAAATCTCTTTTTTCCTTCGACCGCCCAAATGTGCGTTCCGATTCACTACAGTTCATCCGCATCAAACATGCTTAGGCGGCCCTTCCAATTTTCCAGATGTCGAAATAAAACAAGCGTCCTTTGACTTTCATAATATTACACGGGAATAGTTTTAATTGCTCTTTATTATAATTAATAAACGACTTCATACTTTTGCTTAACTCCCCATGACGTTTAAAGTTACGCGAAACGGAGCGCCGATTTTCGGGCTGTCACTTTATTTTCTTTGACAAGCACCCGACCAAAACATAGATAAAAATATTAGGTTACATTCTAATATAATTTCAAATATACTCAAAAATGTGGAAAGTGATCGTGACCAATAGACTCAGCAAGACGAAAGGAGCTTTCTCACATGCCTTTCGTTAAGTTCTGTGCAGTGGATTGCTAGCAAACTGGGCGGCAAGTTTCCGCCAATGCACGCGCTTGTCGAAGCCAATGCTTTGAAAATATACCACTTTGGGGATCAAACCTATGATCTACATATAGTCCATAAGGTATGTTATGTTTCTATTAAGACGCCAAAGTCTAGTATGTGTTATTCATACTGAAAATATCACTACACACTGCCAAAGAATCTGGAGTCTTTAGCGGTTGGCAGAAAATCGTCGAAGAGAAACTGATAGGTTGATGGCTGTAAATCAAGACCCCACGACTGCTTTGGAGTTCTTATTGACTGAAGAAAGAGGAGGTGATATAACGGGATGCCAGTCTGCCATATTGGATTTGTAATGATGTCATGTTCTTAGCTAGTCATGTATTGTCATCAGAACTCGTGAGCGTGTGCAAAATTTTATCTTATTCGAAGACCGGGAACTGGATCAAATTAAGATTCCAAGATTTTCTTATATACATCATCGTCATCAGCCTATGATAGTCCACTGCTGGACGTAGGCCTCTCCTATTAACTATGCGTATAGACGCATTAGGAGGTAAGGGGTCATTCAATTATTACGTAAGCAGATTTTTTACAATTATTTACCCCCTCCTCCCCCTTGTCAGCAAAAGTAAGCAAAGCTCTTACCCCCCCTCCCATGCTAACGTAAACATTTTTTTTCTGTTTTTTTATTAATTCATAAAAGCAGCAGTTATCATTTTAGTAATAAGAAAATAGGCTTAAGAAAGAACTTAAACGCAATTATATTTATTTAGTCAGACTTTAGTCGTCATATTATTATAAACAAAACATACTTTTTTTTATTACGTATATTAATTCCAATTAATAGTCTTCAGTCCACGACGCCTAAACCCAGGATTCTATATAATTAAATGTGACGTAATTATAACTTATAAATTATAATTAGGCCACACTTTGTTAACTAATTTCTGTGCATTTTGCACTTTTGTAGTAGAAAGAGACTTTTTTAAAATCGAACTTTGGTGAACAATCAACGGTAAAACAAACATTTAACTCGCAACTCATATCGTCAATAGTGCCATCACGAAACTAAAGATTGACTGAAGAAATGTAGACAAAAAAGTAGCGTACGGTGATTCCCTTGATTAATCGGTTATTCCCCTTACTAAACTTATTGATTATTTGTTGGAATCCCCGAAAATGTTAAAAATCCCGACAAATATTTTGAACGACGACCTTTTTTAATTTTCGGGGGTTCCGACAAAATAATGTATTAGTTTATGTAGGAGAATAACCGCCCGATAAGGGGAATCACCGAGCGCTATTTTTTTGTCTAAACTTCTGTTTGTTTTCGTTGTTTGTAGGCAACGTGTGGGTTACCATATATGTATAAAATTTAATAACTACTGCTGACATAATCACCATCTCGACCCGCCCCTCCCCTTTGTCAGCAAAAGTTAGTAAAGCAGAGAAAACAGTGCTTACGTAATATTTGAATGACCCCTAAATGCCCATAATCGCTGTAATTTGGTTATATAAAACATTGTACTATACTATTTGTAAACTACTTAGTTAAGATTTTTGTTAGCAGTTACTCTCATTATGCATTTTTGCCTGTAATTGGGTGAATACTCGAGCAATTTGTTATTACTGGCATGTTTATCTTTAAGTATTATTATGTATTACACCTGTTGGCGAAACTAAAATAAAAAAAAACTCGCCACGCTGGGCAAGCGGATTGGCGATCGCAGTAATGTGTCCACTATGGTAATGCTGCTGCCCATCATCAATCTTTTATCAAATAATGGTCAATGACACTTCAATCCTTTAGTCGACCCGCAGGAGGAATTGGGGTGGTGACAAATGTATTCTTACTGCCGTCACCACCCGACCAATATATACATAGTTAGTTACAAGTGAAGCTAACAAAAGCGTGTTAAAAATAAAGAGTGGTATCGATAGTTGCTCATGCGACCTCTATGCTGTTCATTTGTCTATGACGCCAGGTGTTGCGACGCGGGGGCTTTGTTTATAACATTATATACATACATATTATATTGAAAGGTTTAACTTTTGCGGTACGCTGAATACGTTCTGACGCCATTGTTTGAAGTTACTGGAGGATGACATTACGCGGGTGTTTCTCGAGGAACGATACAGTTAGTGTTTCTTCGTGGCAGTGGTTCTGAATTTAGAAGCCCTTGACAAAAGAGGGTTGATAAAAAAATAGTAATTTAATAAGTACTTATTATTTAAAATACAATACTACTAGTTCTAAATTATTATTACAGATCTTGAGAGTTAATGCTTTTGCATACCTAACTGTAAACAAAAATAAACGAACGAATCTGAATCCGGAACGTTTGGTTCTTATTGTTGACTTGATCACGATACCTATTACCTATTACAAGTTTTGTAGTACAACAAGAAAATTATCATTTTGAATCTTATCAAGTTATCACTACCAATAATCATGAGGTTTTTTGACACTTATAAAATTGTACCAGCCTATAACTTAAGTTATGCGAATTTTGCTGGTAGGCACACAGTAAAAAAAACGTTGATTGATTGTAGTTTCAATGTCATTAAACTCATTAATTAGATATTATTGTTATAATAATTGCTTTCCTATCACGCCTCAAATATTTTCGCTATCCTAAACAGCTTTTGGTCAAAGGTTAAACATCAAAGAATTCATAATTGTGTAAATTTACCTGCCGTTCTAATTACGGGACTTCGGCGCCATTTTGTTAGAAAAATGGCAGCCTGTTTGTTGGGCATTAATTGACACGCATAATTATTTCAGAGAGATTTTCAGATTTTTCGCTTGTCGAGTTTCTGACAGTAACGTAATATGATAGGGTTTCGTAAAAAAGTGGTCTGTCATTGTCTAGGTTTATTTTGTTTTTTACCCCCATAATTTTTCATGACGTAACAAAAAAATGCCGTATATGACTTGCACTTTTATTTCGTTACGGTAATAAAATATATCGTTGAAAAATGTATTGTTTTTTTTGTATAATCGTGACTATCATTTTTCTGTCGCGTACCCTGGCCTGTACAAGTGTAAATCTGTGCCTACAAATTTTAAAGACAAACCCGAAATCAAACAAGTATTCCGTACACTAGTAAAAAACCAAAAAAGTGTATAAAAAACTAAAAACATGCATTTTTTCGCTTTTAGACAACAATCTTGATTTTATCACCAAATTGTAATTTTAAACTGAGTTCACATACCTTTTAGTTAAAAATATTGATATTAATTAGTATAATATCTACTAACGTAATAAATACTACTACGTAAATACTACTACGTAAATACTACTACGTAAAAATAAATCTACGAACCAACGTGTTTCACAATACGTGTCAAAGACAAGAAAGGCTATATTTAGTCACCAACATTTTGTATACTTTTTTCGTTTTCTACTGGCTTATAGAATAGACATAATGTACCAGTAAATTGTTAAACTCCGTACTTGTCGAACCTAATGGACTAAAACACATTAAACGGGAATGATTTAATGCACACATTACAACGTTTTGCATTCCCGACTTGCTGCTACATTCCTCAATAAATAGACATAATAATCATTCTTTGCCAGTGTCAGATATACAAATGTTTCATGACCATACAAGTTCTTAAGGTGCATTCATACCAAACGAGCATTCGCTATTCTAACCCCCTACTGTATGAAATTCGATCGTTACACAAAACGTGATTCGTTGATTTCGTAGAGTGGGGGATAGAGCAGCGAATGCTCCTTTGGTCCGAATGCACCTTTACACGTTCACTCAACTATTTGTGATTTCTAAGAATGAACATTGACATTTACCTATATATTCATCTTCATTAATACGATGGTAAGATTTACCATTTTTTCGATAGCGTTAACGTCATAGAACGGTGATTTCTAAACTGTCAAAAGTTCATTCATATAAATCCCAGACTATAATTGGACCTCTAGGCTACTCTAAAACCATGCCTAAATGACAAATTAGTATTTAACCTCTTAGTAGAGAATAATCTGTTAGTAGAGATTTCTTATAATCTGAATTATAGCATCACTTTGACATAGTTCCCGGCTGGCGTAGAGTTGCGATTGGGTGACTTTATATTATGATTCAAAAATCGGTGCCCTACAACATTAAATGCATTTTTCGAAGCTTTTATTTCAATAAATGCATATTTTTCTTTGCCAAAAGTTAGGAGCACTAGAGACTAATTAGTGCTTAAATTTTAGGCTTTGAATTTTGTCGAGCGCTCTTGACGTGCACTAAAATCGTAAATTTACAAAGCTAAGCACTTTTGAGTTTTTAAAGTGACAAATCAAAACACAACTTTGAAGTATTTCCAGAATAAGCGCTTCTGCGTTTGTAAATAACGTTTTAGTAAAATAATTTTCAGTTTTCATTGTTAAAACTAGATTTCACTGTGTTAGTAACAAACGAAATAATAAATAGGTACGATGAGAAGTAAAGCGAGAACGGGTGTAAAATGACTCAAAAAAGAGGTGAGAGTCTAACGTAGGTAAAATTGAAAAACATGTAAAATAAAAATGACCAGTGCGTCTATCATGACCTGCGGTTGTGCGTTTAACGCAGACTTTCTTTTATCCACATCATCAGCCTAATCAGTCCATTGCTTGACGTAGGCCTCTCCTATTAACAATGCATACGAGTACGAAAGCATGAGGAGGTATGCCCATAATCGCCACGCTAATTGGTGATCGCAGTAATGTGTCCACTATGATGACTCTGCTGCCCGTCATCAATTTTCTATCAAAGAATGGTGAGTGACGGCACTTTAGTCTCTTAGTCGACTCAATACACCTGCAGGATGAATTGGTGTAGTCACAAATGTATTTTTACTGCCGTCACCACACGACCATACTTTCTATCTATCTCGCTTGTACTCGCGCATTCATCCTAGCGAGACAGATAGAAAGTAAGCCCGCGTTAAGCTCACGGTGGCAGCTACACTTGTTATTGCAGTTCCAGTTCCAACGCTCATTTACTAGTTAAACAACAGAAGTCAAAGGTTTTAACGTTGGCTTATCTTTGCGAAAGAAAAAAATATATTTGATTTTTATACGCATATAAACTGGGTCATAAATATAATCTGGCAATCCTCTCCAGCCCATTACGTACACCTACAGGGGCACAAGTTACTTCTCACCTTACAACCATAACTGCAAAAGAAACCTCACGCAATAATACGCCTTGTGCTTCTATACAAAAGGGATAGATTGGTATACATTTCCAAATCGACATACGTCGTTAGAAGTGCTAGGTGTGGGGAGTTAGGAATAATTGAATGAAAAAGTTTAAAGGGTCTCTTTAACTTACCTTGACGGTACCTTTCGAAGAGATGAGTTGACGCTATGACACTTATACGGAAAAGAGGTCGTTATACGTCAGTGTTTGGTTTTCCAAAGAGTGTGTGAACGTGTGATTAATAATTTAGTTTTGTTTTGTTGTGGTGAAAGGTTTACCCCCTTATTCATAAACGTTTGCTAACTTCATCATCATCATCATCATCAGCCTGTGATAGTCTACTGCTGGACGTAGGCCTCTCCTATTAACTATGCGTATAGACGGTAATTGCCCATAATCGCCACGCTGGGCAAGCGGATTGGCGATTGCAGTAATGTGTCCACTATGATGACGTTGCTGCCCATCCCCAACTAGCAAAGAAGTCATATAAATCAAGAGTTATACGACCTTTAGCCATATAAGAGTTTTATAGTCGTTTTTAGTTAACCTGTTAGTCAGATAAACGTTATATCGTCCATTAAATACAAAAGCGACACAACTCAAAATCCGTGAAAAATGTTTTTATTGCAAAAACGACATTATAAGTACTGATATTTTACGTGGCACTAAGACACCTGTCGATTTGACGTTAAAAAGTATCAAAATTATGCTGGTGCCCTTTTTGCACTATCCCTCTTTCGAGACTAACTTCAGTGCTAAACTGCCATTTTGTCAGTTGCGACTCGACCGTTGACCAAAACGCACGACATTTTTGTGAAAAAGTGCCATAAAACGAAAAAATAAGTGATTACGTTAAGAAATATGTAAGCAAAAGTGCCATATTTGTAGATGTGGCCGTTTTGAATAAAATAAATACGTAAATATTATGTTTCTTTATATAAAAAAGAGTCGCAAAACAGAATGTGGCAGTTTTAATTTTTAAATATCCTCTTAAATTAGATTTTTCATTAATCAAAACTGCCATATTAGGATTTGCAACTTTTTTGAATTAAAAATATATTCAAATGCATCAATCACTGGAGCCATATTTATACATGATGCTGTTTTGAATAAAGTAAATAATGTGTGGTTTAGATTTCTTTATAAACAAAGGAGCCGCAATACGGAATGTGGCAGTTAGGATTCTAAAATGTACACTTCATAGTACGTTTCAAAAAACACTGTTGCATTTACATTTTTTTTAATGCAGTGTAATATTAAAATCCATAAATGTACCAGATTGAATAATTGTGTTTCTTTTGCATGAAATCTTAAAAAATACAATACATCTTATAAAAACAGTAGGTAATTGTAAAACGTGGTACTTTATAATGTGTTCGTTTTACTTAAAAGTATATTAGAGATTGTGTAGAAAAGATGACTGTGAATTTTGTGTACCTATAATCACGAAGAAACAATAATGGCATAAACATCAGATTATTAAGTATTTGTCATACTTTCCTATATATTATTTGTATACAATACAAGTGAAACAAACATAGATCTAACCCCGTTGTATGTTTTAACGAATCTAAAAACGTATATTTTCACTTTTGGCAATGCCAACATAGGGATGATGACTGTATTTAAAATAAATTATTAGACATTATGCACGGCATCATATACGAATAAATTATTACTAATATATAGACTGCATTCATCATTGTACAGAACTTTTATTTAATATAAGTGTAGTATACAAACGTGACGTCACTTTTGTGTATTTCATGTAAATCTTTCAAAAATCGAAAAAAGTGTTGATTTGACTTGACAGTCATCATGTCTATTACTTCACTACACCGGTAGTACCCAAGTACTAGCGAGAAACTATCATGTCGTCTAGAAAAAAAAATGTTACATTATTACTAATCATAAGTAGATTTTTAGGAAAGACTTATTATCGCTGCAATTAAATATTGAAAGATATACTTTTGTATCGGCAAAAATTAAGTTCTTGCATCAATTCTAATAAAAAAAGTAGTAAACCGTCAAACATATCAATTTGGATCATTTAGTATGGGATCATAGTAACCACCCCACAAATACAATACACATAGAAAAAAAAAATAACTAAAAATGTACTTAACCGATTTTTATTATTTACGTGCTTTTAGGTGGGCTATTTCCAGTTTGTAGTAAAAAATAAGTACTATCAAAGTAATTCCATTCTCAACAATATAACTTTGATCGCGTTGTATTTATTTTATATTTATTAACTAAAGTTACCACATTTTTTATATAGCAGGTTGATTCTTGAAGTAAACCGATAATTATATCTGAATTTTAAGTTAGTACGTCCGTTAAATTCATCAAAATATGTAACCAAAGTTAAAATTAATCAAAGTAACCCCGGTTTAGGGTCCCTATAAACATGTTCTGACAATAAGTAAGTAAAGAAATAGTAAGAATAAGTTTTGTCTGTTTCAGTTTTGTTAAAAACAGTATTTCTATGTTTAAGACATGATTTTATGTATGCTTTAAATGAAATAAATGCTTAATTTTTTGTATTTGTGGCCTTTGATGGAAAAAAAATTATCAGAGTTCATGTTATTTTTTTATGCAAAACGGACGTTTACGCTCATAAAAGCTTGCACAGCACATATTACTTTCTAGTAACCAAACACATCAAAAGAGGGTTAAAATGCCTACAAATTGATATATAACACATATAATATTAATGCTGTAAAAATTTTTTGTGAACAAAAAACGAATACAAAATCTTTAAACAGCTCCCCTGAAAAAAGTAATTTTTCGACTTGTGTCGCTTTTGTATTTAATGGACGATATATCTGATAGTTTAGTCGTCCTACCAAATAGTCTAATTACTATGGTAAATAAACGTTTTTGCGACTTAATTATACAACAATCATGTAAAAGAAAACGTTTACTTAATGATGTTCAAAGTCGTATAAACGTTTTCGTCTTATAAAGAGCTTTGAAAAAACAGAACCGTCGTAATAAGGTCATTTTTACAACGTCTACATAATTTTATTGTTGTATAAGTGATATCTTAAAACCTTATCTCGACAGTTATATAGCGGTATTGAGGGTAACTTCAATATGACAAAAAGATATCAGCGGGACTGTTATCTACCTTTTATTCAACAGTTGGTTATATTAACGTCAAACTAAAACTTTGAAAAACCTTTAGTTGTTGCCGAACCCGTTTTATTCCTTTTATTGAACTATATGTTTTTAAATTGATTTTAAGTTACGGATATAAAACATCATGCAATTTAAAGTCGATTTGAAATTAATATTATAAAACATCAGTCGCCATTTCGTTAGCATCACAGTACTATTTCAAAGAAAAAAACCATGGACGTTACATCGTGGAAACGGCACAAACGTAGTGGCGGACTAGTAATGGCGGCTTAGTAATGGCGGACAATTTGTAGTCGTTATAAAAACCTTTACTTAAGATAAAGTTATATTGTAGTCGTATAAGTATAAATCCATGACTTGTTCCAAAAGGACTAACCTTAACTATAATAAAATATGAAGAAATATTGTTATAAATTATAATTATTTCGAATATATTAAGAGCGCGACAGCAAAAAACTGTATATCATCATAAACTTTAACAGTAAAGTGACCTTCCCATACGAATTCAGCTCACGCCAAATGTGTAAACGCTCAATATATAGAACAATAATTTCCATTACAAAACTTATAAAATTACCTTGTATTATTTTTCCGTACACTTTTTGTCACACACACCAAGTTTTGCGCGTATCTAAAATAAATGTCAGGAGCAGTTTTATAAATAAAACTTAAAAATGTTTAGGTGACTTAAAAGTCCGATAAGCAATGAGTAAGGATTACACTAAACCTTCTATAAAACAAAATGGTCAGTTATAATACATTTATTTGATATTTAGGTCGCGTAAAGCTTTTTGTTGTACTCTTTATACAACGTTTTGGTCATTCCTTAATCGTTACAATACCTTTAATAAACGATTTAAGTCGCCATGCAAAACTTTATTTAACCTTTATCTCACCAATAAGTCTTATAATTTGCGCCACTTTCGCCTTTTCTAACCGTTTACCTTACGTTTATACGACCAACCAAATAGGACTACAAGTTATATGCAAAACGTTGTCTCAACTTCTATATGACTATATTTTGCTAGTTGGGTCATCAATCTTTTATCAATAATGGTCAGTGACACTTCAATCCCTTAGTCGACTCTTACGACACCCGCAGGAGGAATTGAGGTGGTGACAAATGCTGTCGTCACCACACGGCATTTGCTAACTTAACAAGCCGCTAATAATTGTTTGTTTTTTCGGTCTTAGCAATGTGTCCATAAGAGAAAAAGGGACAAACAAATATTAGTGGCTTGTTAAGTTAGCAAACGTTTATGAATAAGGTGGTTAGGCTTTAGAAGGCAAAATTAGAGTATGTCTATCTTTAAGCCTATCGAATATCTTTAATTGCATAAAATATGGTATCGAAGTGCATATCAATTTATACATTTTGCCTAAGAAGCAGTAGAATGCAGATTTGAGCCCGGCGAGGGCATTATTTGTGTATTTATTATCACAAATATTTATTTTCTTCCTTGATCATGGTTGTCTATTTAACTATCTATATCGTCGGAGATAGTGCAATACGTTAAAATTGTTAGTTACGCAATTTCAATTAAGGTGAATTTGAGTATCAATTGTTTGATATTAGAACTCTATCTGGTTTGGTAGTTAGGCACTGGTCTCACCGCGAGCTACTAAGCTATGAACTATAGGCTATAAACACGAACAAAAGATAAGCACTCCCGTGTAAATAAAAGAAACACGGCGATACTCGCCTAGCTATCAGCTATCACCGCCGAGCGAGTATCGCCGTGTGTCTTTTTTTTACACGGGAGCGCGTATGTTTTGTTCGTGTTTATAGCCGATAGTTCATAGCTTAGTAGTTCGTGGTGACACCAGTGCCTTACGGGGTATTGCCCTATCCCCGACGATATCTATCTATATCGTTTATCGTTGGTACAGATTTTCTTTCACAACTGCTTAGTAAAATCGGAAGCGTAGAGCTCTAATATTGCTTTATTTTTACAAGTTTAGTGTTTCCTTATCTTTATTATTATCACATTCAGCTCACGTGTGGCTTTGGGGACAAACTGGAAATCTAAAACGGTGTTCACAACCTGATAATTGTCCCCTGGGTAGCGTTAGTTTGACGAGCATTGCTGCTGTATGTAATACACCTTTATGATTTTGTGACCAAGATAGTGCCATTCAGTAAATGCAATCTTGAGACATTCTTACACAAATCCACAGGCAACATTCATGACTGATGAACAAATTCAATATTTTTAGGATAAATACAGATGGTGGCGGCACCAGGATATGAAGCCTGGCCCTTCAGTTTGGCAGGCAGAGACAGACAGTTTGGCAGATAAACCTATAGTTCCCGATTTCCAAGAATGAACATTTCACAGTTTAGAAATGAGCCCTAAATGTAAATATATTATACAGGGTGTTTGGGATAACAATGTAGGAATTTCTGGAGGTGGTAAAGGAGACTAATTGGAAGAGTTTGAACCCTATTTACCATACTCCAATATGTGACAGTTTTTTTTAAATCACGTTTTTCAAAATGTTTAGTTTTATACCAAAAATTTACATAAAAAGTTAAATTTAAAACAAAATATGCAATAAACAGCATGAATTTTTTTTATAATTAACATAACAATTAGTTGAGTAATAAATAAATAAAAAATTGAACTCACACAACATTTTTTTTAATATTTTTTGTAGTTCATCATTACTGATTTCTAACAGTAAATTAAACTTTATCGGCCTGTGAAACAAAAAAGTAGTCGGGATATGAGTCTTCCTATTCGTGTAAAAACATGCTTGATTTCTACGTTTTGATTACAAAGAAAAATTACAACAAAATAGCAATTAGTTTAAAAGTTATCGTCGATCAATTGTTGAACGCCGTCACCAAACAAAATAAGTTTATTGTAGTTAGTAGGCAAGTGTGAGTTCAATTTTTTTTTATTTATAAAATAACTATCACATATTGGACTAAGGTAAATAGGGTTCAAACTCTTCCAATTAGTCTCCTTTACCACCTCCAGAAATTCCTACATCGTTATCCCAAACATCCTGTATATTATGACTTTAAGACTATCGGAGAAATGGTGAGTCTTACCCTCCTATTAATAAGGATTAATTTATGTAACAGTCAAAAGCTCATTCTTAGAAATCGGCAACTATGTCGTCAGCCTCCGTAGCCTAGTTGGCAGTGACCCTGCCTACGAAGCTGGAGGTTCTGGGTTTTAATCCCGGCGAGGGCATTATTTGTGTATTTAATTATCACAAATATTCGTTCCTTGGTCATGGCTGTCTATGTATTTAAGTATCTATATGTATCTATCTATTATATATTATAATGTCGTCGCTTGGTACCCACGTCACAAGCCATAATTGAGCTTACCGTGGGACTAGGTCGATTTGTGTAAAGATGTCCAAAAACATTTATTTATTTATTTATATGGAATCCACACATAAGTGCAAGCGAGATGTATTGAAAATAAGTTACGCACTCTCTACAGTAGCCGAAGTGAGCAAAATCCTCGCCTACCAGCTGCCGTCATGAGTGTAACGCAGATGTACTTTCTATTCATCCCGCACTTTCTATCCATACTCGCGCATTGGTGCGAGTGAGAGGGACAAAAATAAGTCCACGTTAATCTCACAGCAGTAGCTTATGATAAACGCAGAGTTTTCTCACTTCGTCTACTCCTGATAAGGATAAAGGTAAGGGCAAAGTTACGAAGTCAGTAGAATAAATCAAATAAACAAATCCGCGGAAAGAGCTCTTTATGGCTCTTGGGGATTAATATTAGCCCGTCGTTAGGGGAGCGAATTGATTTATGATATTTATCTGTTGTAATTTAATAATCTAAAATTGACAATGTTTATTAAGTTTATATTTATAAATATTTTCCTCAATTAGGTAGATCGCACATGCATTCTTCGAATTTATTTCAATATTTAGCGAAATTGGTTTACGAGCGTAATTGGAATCAATAATTGCTCAACATGATTCGCCTTAAATAAAATTACGTGAGTAACATAAATGATAGTGAGTAAGGCACTTTCTAGAAATCGATATTAAAATGGTCATATGTTATCATGGTAAAATAATATCTAGTGCAATAAATGTTGTATTAAACGAAAAAAAGGATATTTTTTTATTTTTCAAAAATATGACAAAATTTATAAAAATGTCATAATAAAATAGATTTAGCAGAGGGCTAGAAGTACATTGCGATATTTTTAAAAGCATTTTTTCTTGAACCTACATAAAATTACGCAGGTTTTGAGCTCTATCGCGCTTATGGTATCCAAAAATGTTCCAATTCGTGATATCCTAAAATAGTACAAAGCAAATTTTCCTGTTAAATTTATTTTGCTCCGTGTTTTACGACACAGCTCAGTGACAAGCTATCGTTAGATGATGCAAATATGGACTCGCAATTCTTTATTAGTACTTCTACTGAGGTACAGTCGACGTCAAAGATATCATTACGGTTTAGGTGCTAAAATATAATATATATAACGACTTTATTGCCTTGACCTTAAGGTCGTGTAAATATATTTTTGGCGCATAAATCGTAATAATATCTTTGACTTCGACTGTACCTACTACTATTTCATATTTGCAATAATGAATACACTTTTGATAATTTTCATTATATTTACCGTCAAATGCGCCAACATTGCCACCACGGGAAAGTTTGCCCGTAACGCAAATTTTTTTACAAATCGGTTTGTAGGGTCAATTTAATCAGAGTTCTGGCAACTCCACTATTTTTAGTAGAAACAAGGTTATATGGGTGGCAACACTGCGCATCATATTTGCAGCTAACGTCAATCAGTAGCTTGTTCCAACTCGTTGAGTGAAGTGCATTATTTGGCGGGCAAATTCTTAGTGAAGTTTCAAGGTGAATTGTGCAAAATGGGGAAGACGCTGGTAAGTAAAACTCATGTCATGTAATAAAATAAGATGTGTAGATTATTTTTCTGTTAATAAAGTTACAAAAATCCTATTATTAACGGAGTTATTGTCTTAGAGAATGTTACCCAGCCATGTAGCAGCCGGTCATTGTAAACTTTGCCCATCGCCAAAAACGTCCTAGGGTTGTCACCTCGTTGCATTTACCAGCCTTTGCGAATAAAAGAGGTTATTGTTTTATAAACGAATATTTAGATCGTACTTTTGTTTTTATTCTTTTTACACTACGAGTATTATTAACAGACTTTAATATTAAAAGGAAAGTGTTCTCAATACGTGTGTATTATTATTATTTGTATCTCTCTTTGAACACGGGCCTATAAATCCTGGTCTTTTGATAGACGTGCGCGGGGATACAGAGCCAACACGTAGAGACCCTTTGGAGAAATTTGCTGTTTTACACCTGCTGCAACCCATTCACGGGCACAAAAATAGATATCCGTGAACCGGTCCCAGCAGGCATATAGAGGCTATTGGAGATTATATGGAAAAGACTAGTGGGTTATGGTGATGAAGGTTGGATGGATGATTGATAGGAGGTAGTACTTACCTAAAATTATAGGTAAGAATTATTATACTTACATTAATTAGGTACGTTTCTTTTAACATATGAACAAGAGTTGATGTTGATTTATTTGAAATTTAACATGTTAATACCTAATTAATAATTGATCTCATTAATGATTGAATCTTTTTATTGTTTTCAATTACTCATAGTACTCAAGTATTCTTCTATTATTCAATATTAATAAAAAAATGATCATCATAAGCTTTGTCTTATTTTACCTTAACGCTTTACACAAATTAACTCAAAAGTGACAACCCTAACACTTTTGAATTCTCAGGTGCCGTTTGTATGGGAAAGGGAAAAAACTGCCAGGTAACATTGCCCACTTGATCTATTCAAAAATTTACACAGTTATCGCTGAGCTGTTTACAGGAAACGGTAGGATTGCCCGTAAACTAGGTGTGATTCTTGTTTCAAAGCTATAAGAGCTATATTTAAGTGCAAAATCCGGATAACTTTACCCGCCCTCAATATCGCAAAAAATATAAATAAAATGATGATTTAAAAAATTTTATGAGACATAGACAACTACACTTGATCACAATATACCTGTTAAGCCAAAAAAAGTAGTAGGCTTTCATAGTTTTTTTTTTGAGAAATTCGTGTTTTTTTGAAAAAAGTGGGCAAAGGTAGGGCATTTGACGGTAGTTTTCTACTTGCATGAAATGAAATCGAATTTTTTATGCTGTTAAATTAACTTAATTATATCTTGCTTTCGCAAAATATTACATAAATCATATGAAGACAGGATACTCGTCAGTGTGCGTCCTTATTCAAGAAATCATTACAAGTTTATTAAAATAGGAGAATAATGCTAAAGAACAATGTATGTGAAATTCGAATACCGTAATTAATACTCAAATAGCTTTAGTTCTGATTCATGTATTAAAACATGCCCCAGTTGGAAATTACCTTGTTTCTCAAATTTAATTTGTTGATAGACTCGGAATCCTTGGAAATACATAATATTCCTTACAAAGCTAATTTTCTCGCCGTATATTCTCGGTGTTTTACGACCATAGATTACCAGCCTCGTAGATGGAGCTTATAAAGGCTCGGCGCGATGAGAAAACGAGACGGTGCGTGCGCTGTGCACTCGTCCCATCCCACTCTCATCGCGTCCCACTCATGCCGTGCTCTAAAAACGCATATATTATTTGGCCGAAATATGGACTGGATAAACATTCGAGGCAGCAATGCTTGTTCGGTTCGTTGTGCTGATTTATTACCTAATTTAGGCACTTTCAATCAATCCAAAACAAAAAATATAATTGTGATAAATAATAAAGCATGTTTATCTTTCACACACCTAGTTATTATGTACCTACATTGAGCTATCTTAGGAGGTGGTGTGTGATCTTACTACTTTGACCAAGCTTAAGGTTTTGTATATTTCGTGAAATATAAATTGGTAACTTTCTACCTACATTATAGTAAAAAGAAACATTCAATTTATATTTCTCGAACTATGCCTAGGTTGGTTTTGTATTATTAACCTATTAAGGTTTATAATTCTACCTAAATATTTTTTTTTATTTAGAATAGTTACGTCAGTATACGTTTGACCACGATTGTACCTGCTGGTAAGTGATGATGCAGTCTACGGTGGAGCACGCTTACCTATGGGATAACGTAATGAAAATTATTAACGTCTTTAATTTACAAATCGATTTATTTACTTGATGATACAACCATGATCAAAACCTGTGACGCCATGTTCGTGCTTAGCCTATGGATCCATTACTGAGATCGCAATGTTCCTTCTTCCACCCTTATTTGGAACTAGCAAGTGTAACGAAGATAGTGTTAAGTCCTCAGTTGTCCAATGCTACAACATCGGCAAATAAATATTTACAAACTGAAATCCATACTTATTTAATATTATTAATATGAAAAGAAACCCTGTCTGTCTGCCTGTCTGTTATCTGTTTACGTTAAAACTGCTGGACTGATTTTGTTGAAATATGGTAGGTATGGATATATGGGTGTCCACCCAAGAAAGGACGTAGGATCTTGTCTTATTGGTCGAGCTCTTGTACCCATTGAGAACCATCTTTCGTGTTATTGATCCCTAAGGACATAGTTTTTGTCGCGCAAATAGCCTGTGTGCAGACGAAGTAGCAGGCACCAGCTAGCGTTCAATATTTACATAAAATGCTCGTCGATGCCCAGTCTATGGGAGATAATCTACGTTTTACGACGTCGGCAATTGCGAATTTTCTCTAAACGGCTCTCGTTGGCCTGATTTCATAAAATCAACTGCGATTGTCACGCCGTTGGGTTTCATCTTCAGAGGTTTCATTATCCGATTTTGTCCATTGACAATAAAAATATTTATTCATTTAAAATATTGCATAGGGTTTGATACAGTCGCCATCAGATATATCGATGCTGCCATAAAGTTCAAAAATATCTGTACATGCACTCTAACACACTGATAATAGAGGCGTGCTCAGATATTTTTGAGAACCCTGGTAGCTCCGATATATATGATGGCGATTGTACACATCTTATGTTAGTAGCAACACAATGCGGCAGTTCAAAGAAGTATTTTTAGAGACGTTTTCTAATAAGAAAGGAATTGAATAATAATTATTTACATATAGGTAGTTGTGCTCTTGACTTCTTGACTGTACGTGCAGTACGTGAATGATAAATGGCAAATCTCATTACATAATTTCAAAAATCTCCGAGATATCAAAGACTAACTGAAGTATACATATAGTACGATATTAATTTAGTATGATTAGGTAGTTATTTTCAATATCGTGCTGAAAACAGTCGTTAGCCAATCCATTTTACGGTACAAAAATAGCAAATACGTGCAAAAACCAAACTTAAAAAAGTAGTTAAGTATTTTATCTTTTCACAACAAAGACATAAAATTAATCATGAAACAGGACAGAAGTGATATTGTCTTCAAGATGATAACAGGAAAGTTAATTATTTTTTTTGTTATCTTTTCTGCAGTCCAAATTAGAAGAGTGAGAACTGAGTCAAGCACATCCGAAGATTACAAAGACAAATGGCTCGAAGAATGGGATGAGTCACAAGAAAGAGACGCGTGGAAAACCTGGGGGAAAAAATGGGTTGCAGGCTGGGAAAGCTTCGGGAAAAAATGGGTTGAAGGCTGGGAAAGCTTTGGAGAAAAATGGGTTGATGGCTGGAAAATCTTTGGGAAAAAATGGGTTAATTGGTGGAAAGGCTTTGGGAATAAATGGGTTCAAGGCTGGAAAAGCTTTGGGAAAAAATGGGTCAAAGGGTGGAAAAGCTTTGGAAAAATATGGGTTGAAGGCTGGAAACGTGGATGGGACGTCTGGTCAAAAATATGGCCATTTGGATAACATCAAAACGTCAGCGATAATCGATACGATCGATAAATCTCAAGATTTACGGGTATCGTATGTCATACCGGGGTCGAGATCTCAAATTTGTTATTTTTGTATAATTATTGGTTAACTTATTGTTTTTATTGCATTAGAAATTTTTGATTAAATTAAAATGTATACCTATAGCCACGAATTTCCTTGCACCTTTGAACCTTTTTTTTTTTTCATTGACTTTACAGATTTCTTCTGGCATAACCATAATTACTCGTACCAACCTAATTAAGTATGTATTTAACCTTGGACTGCATAGCGATATGCAGCCCAATTTTAATGGCAGGTATATTATAAGATTTATAAGTTACCTACCGTATTGACAGAGATGAGTATTAAAAGTAAAATCCTGAATAATATCTCTGCAAACACATATTTGGGGTGTGATGACGGCAGTAAGATTACATTTGTCACCACCCCAACTCTTCCCATGGGTGTCGTAAGAGGCGACCATTCCTTGATAGAAAATTGATGATAGTCAGCAGCGTCATCTTAATGGACTCATTACTGCGATAGCCAACCGCTTGCCCAGCATGGCGATTATGGGCATTTACCTCCTAAGCGTGTCTACGCACATAATAGTAAAGGCCTGCGTCCAGCAGTGGACTGAGATAGGCTGATGACGTTTTGGTTTGGTCTGGTGGTTGGTTGGTTTGGTGGTTATTACAGCAAAAGAAAAAAAAATGGAGATTTTTTTTTCTTTTGCTGTAATAGTATAGTTTGTGATGTTGTTGAATAGGCATTTCAAAAAGAATAATGGTTCCAGAAGAAAGTTGCTTTCTAAAGTCAATATTTTCGAAGATAACCGCTCCAAAAGAAAAAAAATTGTGTCCTCCCCCTCTGACTTTTGATCCGTGGGTCTAAGAAAATAAAAAAATATAGTAAGCTTGTAGAATACTTTAAAATAAAACCATTTCGAACATAATCGGCCCAGCCGTTTTTGAATAATTACGAAACCCTACACTGAGCATGGCCCGACAAACTTTTGGCCGGTTTTTGATTTACCTACCAGTTTATACTTTATCCATGGTTTGTGTTCAGCAATTTGCTATCTAGAAGACGATAACGATACATCATACGACCTACTAGGTTTATAAAAAATGTCCCACTGGCGGTGGAAGCTTCAATAACGCTGGTTGTTTTTTCTTTCGCCAACAAACTGTTTAAATTCTGCATCGTTTGTTTGATTCCCTGTTCGTCTAGTCAGTATTCATTCGTCCATTTCTCAGTTCATCAATGTCACGGTTCGTCAATTGCTTTTTTCGTATGATACCCATTTCGTCAATTGCCCTCAAGTTCCTTGTTCATCTAGTCTATTTCCATTCGTCAATTTACCAGTTGAACAACTTCCTGGTTCATCAATTGGCATGTTCTCAATTTCTTAGTTCGTTGGTCCTATTCTTCCACAAGGCGGTCAGCGGTCACAGCGTGGTCGCAGATTCTTACATGGATGTTACTGTAGTCCTTCTTTGGCAGTCGTGTAAAGTTCTGGTTACAAGAATTTTTGTGACCGAAGTACTAGGGCCGCATAACTTACCTGAAGTCTCGTGAACATTTTAGGAACGATTTCATTACACTCACTTGCTTTGTATTTGACAACCACTCTTTATTTTAGTAATTGAGACCTCGCAACCTCAGTTGACGTGTGGTGACGGCAGTAAGAATACATTTGTCACCACCCCAACTCCTCCTGCGGGTGTCGTAAGAGTCGACTAAGGGATTAAAGTGTCACTGATCATTCTACAAGATTGATGATGGGCAGCAGCGTCATCATAGTGGACACATTACTGCGATCGCCAATCCGCTTGCCCAGCGTGGCGATTATGGGCATTTACCTCCTAATGCGTCTATACGCATAGTTAATAGGAGAGGCCTACGTCCAGCAGTGGACTATCATAGGCTGATGATGATGAACCTCAGTTGTTGCATGAAGCAATTGAGTGGATATGGACGGTTGGAGCACCAAGCTCCAGTAGAGTTATGCCATCCTGGTATCTATTTTGGAAATTATAATTTGGAATTCCGTTTAAGAAAATACTTGTGTGAATAACTAGCTTAATTTGTAAATATCAAAATGTACATCCATCAAAATTTATTATTTATTGTTTAGTATATTTTCTTTGTGGGTAGTTTTGTACTTATCTTTCCTTTTGTGATGTAGTTGGAGGTAGATCTATCAAATTTACTCCATTGTCATTCGCCCGCAGACCACGAACCCGTAAAGTGTTCGAAACGTTGGGATGAAGTTAAATTTAATTAATACAGGTACGCCAGTTTATCCGTTTCCATAGTTTTATTTTAAGAACATAATTCGGATTCCAGTTTAGTGAAGGTTTTTTAGAAATGTATTATGTATACTCGTATTATTTATATTTACGATTATAGCATGGCTCATACTAGAACGTATCCAATCTGTAAGAGTTTCTCAGTTTTGTCGTAACGTGGTTCTGCACTTAATGAAGTGTCAGTTGCCTTATATAATACTAGACCCGATCTGTTACGTTAAACCTAAATCTCTAAGCATTAAATATTGTTGAATTGAAAATGTATTGTAAAAAACTATAAATGTTTTTCTGCGTGACTTAATATAATACTAAAACCATAAAATTAGGACATAAATGTGCTTTATTAATTTTAGGGCCATGATTTATTATTAAAGTGTCATATTATTTTAACGGTTATTGCAAATACGTGATAAAAGAAAACGATTTCACTAGTTGTAAAGTAATTTTGATGAAACAAATACAACAGTTTGCCAACCAGCATTCTACAAGTGAATTGGGCGCCAAAATGGCAAAAACACAGTACATTGTAGCTTTAATTGTTCTATTTACAATATCAGAGTTGGTGTCATGTAATAAAATAAAGATTCTCTCTGATTTTTCTTCAGAATATGACAAAAAATTCTTCATTGTCACTTTTCCATGGGTAGCATACAATGCACCAAAACTTGAAGTTATTTACTTTTTCAAAGGCGGAGAAAAAGAAGCAAAGCTTACGTGTGCTGTCAATTATTTGAAAACTATAGGAGAGCAAGCTAAGTACTTGCAATGCAAAGCCAAAGATGAAAAAGATTGCGAAGACGAAAGCCTTACACACAACCCAAGGTATAAAAAATGTGTTAATGATCCGTATCGTGTAACTAAACAAACCTCAAAAGTATTCAATATGTTCAAACCGTATAAAACTCCATTCTTGATTAATGGAATGTCGATGTTGGTTGCGCAAGATAAGAAGACTGTCTTTAAATTTGTATGTAAACGAACCGGCAAAAAACCTACTGGATGTAAGAAATCTTCAAAGTATCAGGAAAATTACGGGAACGACTATAACAAATATAATAAAAAAGAATATCATTATGGAAATCACGATGATCACGATGATTATGAAAATAAAGGAATAGTGAAAAAAATAGTAGGTGCATGGGTTAAAACTTCAGAAAAATTGGTAGATAAGGCGATATCTAGCGCAAAAAAAATTACATATGGATGGAAAAAAATTCTCGATAGCGATAAAACGGACGAAGATTTTGATGACGAATCTTACAGCAAATATGACTATGAAAAAGAATCTTATAAATCAAAAGAATCAAAGGGGGATGATGACTATGGTAAATCTGATAAGGATGATGACAAAAATGAATTCGATGATTATTTTGAGTCTAAAGAATCTAAAGAAAAAAACGACAAAGACAACAAAAATGATGAAAACAAAGATTCAAAAAAATCTGAAGATAAAAAAGGATCCGACGACTCTTCTAAATCTAAGGACTCTAAAGACGATAGCAAAAAATCTAAATCTAAGGACTCTAAAGACGATAGCGAAAAATCTGATGAAAAACAAGACTCCAAAAAATCTGATTATGATGGCTCCGATGACTTTTCAAAATATAAAGATGATAAAAGTGACAAATCTAGCGAAAAAGAAGATAATGAAAAAGGTTCTTCTAAATCTAAAGACTCAAAAGATGACAAAGACGGCAAATCTGATGGAAAAGAAGACGATAAAAAGCCTGATGATACAAATAAATCTAAAGACTCAAAAGATGACAAAGACGGCAAATCTGATGAAAATAAAGGCGATAAAAAATCTGATGATAAAAAAGGCTCTGATGACTCTTCGAAATCTAAAGACTCTAAAGATGACACGGACGGCAAATCTGATGAAAAGAAAGGTGATAAAAAATCTGATGATAAAAAAGGCTCTGATGAATCTTCGAAATCTAAAGACTCAAAAGATGACAAAGAGGACAAATCTCATGAAAAAGAAGACGATAAAAAATCTGAGGATAAAAAAGGCACTGATGACTCTTCTAAATCAAAAGATTCAAAAAGCGGTGATGACAAATCCGATAAGAAAGATGATAAAAAATCAGGTGATGACAAAAAATTAGACGACTAAAATTGCAAAATGCTAAATATTTTTAAGAGTGACCACCATCGTCATGTGCCATTATGACCGAATGTATACCAATCAGGAACGCAGACATCCCGTGGATCGAAATTACGAAATTATTATATGTGCAGACGCCATCAGATATATCGGAGCGGCCAAGGTGCTCATAAATATCTGAGCAGACCTCTTATCGTGACGTTAACTTGCATGTTCAGATATTTTTGAGTAGCGTGGCTGCTTCTATATCATAGCGACTATAGAATGCACTGACGCTCACAGCGCACTTTCAATTTGCTTAAGTATTATACCCCGTATTCTTAAAAGTCTCCTGACTTAGCAAGCTGATACGTATCGTGTGTCGCTTTCAGTGTTATATACATATTGATATGACTGATAGGGACAAACAATTCTTAACGGCTTGCTAAGTTAAGAGACGTTTATGAATAAGGAGGTAAAACTTCAAAAAACAAGTTATGAAGTTTAGTTTGGTTTTCGTTAAAGGCCTATAATTACGTTTTTTTGCAACCAACCTAATATTGCTTGTGTGTTTACACGACTAAATTCGGCTTGGTATTTGTTTACATTGGGTCATAATAAAGATACAACGACTTGAAGCTCCTCCTTAAAATCATCTATAAAACAGTTTTCTGGATTTTGAGCACTTTTTTCTTGTACTTATTTTTTATCATTACTATCATTAACCTTTATTACAAGTTACAATATTATATCCTGTGTATAATTGAAGCCTTTGATTACGTTGCTTTAATAGAATATTTTTATTACTTTCAAAGTTTAATTGTGAAATTAGTATACCTATGCAATACAGTAAGATGGGGCTATTTGAGATCCACGGGGATATATTATTTGGTACTAAGGAGAAAACAGCGTTTAAGTCCGATTTCTTTTTAGCATTGAATATTATGAAAATACGTGGTCCCAAGTATAAGATATTAGTTCCGAATCTTACGATACGAACATTTATATGGGTGTTAGACCCATTAATTTCGATGTTACCAAATAGCCCCATCTTACGGTAATAAAAAAAATTTTTTCTCAAATACGCAATGAAATATTGGAGCTACGTTCCTTACAATAGGTGGCGAAGTTTGAAGGTTGTACAAGAGGTCTTTAATGTACAAATTTTAATGATCTAGGGCTAGTCGATATCTAAATCGAATTACATACACCTGAAAGTAACCTGAAAGTTAATTTCAAACTGTTTTTAACCTTTCTGATGCCATGTCAAATGAAAAAGCTGTCACTCAGACGCCAAGTCAATAAAATGTCAAAACTAAAATTAAAATTTACCCTCATGGAAGTAAGTCTACATTGCTCGGTGGACCAAGACTTTTATACCTATTTGTCTTTGGCGTTGAACCTGCAGTAGGTACCAACATATCAATCTTTGGCGTCCAACAGTTTAAGTTGCGAAATAATGCTCGGTGAGGGTGAGCTGTTTTCATACTAAATGTCACGTGTTACATGTCATTTAGTATGAAAAGCATTCCGCTGAGCATTGTAAATAAAACTAGTTTAGATTAATGAGAAAGACTAGAAATTACAGTTCTATTTAAAGTCTCATTGTCACCGACAACCCAAATTATGTTTGTTTGCTTAGTGATACATAGATACTACATATATTTGTTAAAATGTATTACAATAGGTCCCTATCGACCAATTTTGACAGTCACGTCTACGCCTAAAGAACTTCATGTCTCCAGACGTATGCAAATGTAGGACCCAAAACGGTAACTTCATTTACATAGTTCCTATCCTTAAAATATCTTGTATTTGGTCTAGGATATTCAATGGTTGCGGTTGTTGGGTCGGGAGTCCCGTCATCCGCCTGGAGAGGTCCCGAGCCGGATAGCCCTCAAGTGTTCCGAGGTGCTATCGGTGGAGTAGGCTGCTGAAGCAGCCCGCAAGATGGGCCCGCAAGGGCAACGCTCGCGGGGTTCTCGGAGGTGTGCAGCAGCGTTCCCGAAACCCCGCATACAGAGCGAGCGGCGGAACACCCCAGGGGTTTAGTCCGTGCGAGTCGGACATAACCACCCGGCTGCTCCCGGGCCGGGCGGTATCCATAAAGGATTCCCCTGGGTTAAAAAAAAAAAAAAAAAAAAAAAAAAAAAAAAAAAAAAAAAAAAAAAAAAGGATATTCAATGGTCATCACAAACGTACATAGTACTGTTTTAACTGTGTTGGTACAAAGACATCAAAAGATAATTTTCAAACGTTTTTTGGATCGCCAATCACAAAAACAAAAAAGGAAGTTTTAAATTACTTGTCCTTTAAACCAAATTTGCTTTCTCTATGTTTCAAATCCTACAAAATACTCTTCGAGGATTTCTTACGAGGCATAGCAAACAGTATAATAAATAATAATATACTTACATTGATATACTTACCAAAGTCTGTATTTTTGATACAACCTAATAATATTACCAAAAAATTATTTTAATGCTACAGAACACAAATTTTGTTGTCATTCATTACTGTAACTTTGATCGACTTCAAAAACATTAACGATTTTGAACGTTGTGCTTTAGACATATGTTCTGAAATGTGTACATATTTAAACATCATATGTCTAACAGCAGACTTAAATAGATTGATGATGATAATTATATTATAAGAATAGGAGATCTATTCACTCTTCTGATCAAAGTTGTAATGTGGTGATTGATAATTGCATACTTACTGAAAATTTATTTATTACCCAACCGCTCCAGGTTTCATCAAAAATACTCGCTTAATAAAACAAGTACGATAATATTTAGCTACAAAAGAATAGTTCATTGTTTGGAGGCATAGATTTACAATAATAACGGGATACACAGTCCGCCGGAAAAAGTGGCACAAAAATTAAGCTGCAAATTATGACAGTGCGGCTAGTTGCCGCTTAGTCGTCTTTGGGCCGCGAGTAGTGACTGTCAACAATATGACAAAATGTGCCGCGAAGAACTGCGAAAAAACAATGCGAAAGTCAGGAAAAAAGATGGCATATACTTCTTTTGGTGTATTTTATGCATAATATAAGAGCATTTACGAGTATTCCTCGTATTTTCATGGTTTTAGTTAATTTAATTTGTTAGTATAAAATGACATGTCATGGAACAAAAATGTGAGGAGTCAGTATAAGGTCAATAATATTTTTATTTTATGGTACCCAAAACGTAATTTTTAAATTACAAAAGAAATGTATGGTGACGTCAGACGATTAAAAAAATGCAGCTACGGCAAATCATTTTAATTTGTATTGATTACTTAAGTTGTATAAGTAGCGAATTTATAGTATCAGGTATTTATTAATATATTTTAATTTGAGATTCCCACATAATCTTCAGCGACGTTTAGGTACAGTCGAGGAAAATGATTGTTTAGCAGTTTAATCGTCCACATAATCTGTTCGTATTATAATGACAAATTACGTCACATACTCATGAAGTTTTCTAGTTTTATTTCTTGCTGGGTGAAACGGTAGTTCGATTTTCAAACTATATTTGTTTGGTAATCAGATTGTGACAATGACTGCCAAATGACAAAGATACGTCAAACTCAATAATTATAAAATATTGTTTGGATTCTTTCGATTGCGAAAATTACAACCTAATCTGATTAAAAAACTGCACGTGCTCACGAATAAGTATCTGGATTTTGATTGGTCGTCAACAATTTCCACAGATGGGAAAACGTTTAAATCTTGCATTTAAATTTATGGCGACAGTTAAAAGTATCCATTAGTTAAAATTATTACCATTCTTATCTAAGGTCATCAGTCAAAAAAGGATAGATCTAACATTTATTTGACAGATACTGTTACCTGCGGCCCTACCGCGAAAAACGAAATTCGTAAATTTCGAGGATTTGTCTCTCTCACTCTAATGACGCCTTCGTTTGAGTGACAGAGAAAAATTCTCGAAATTTACGAATTTCGATTTTCGCAGTGGTAGGCCTGGGTATTGAAAAATCAGTCCTTAGTCGTGTTAGTTAGTGCGTTCGAGTAACAAATGTCAAAAAACAACATACACGGAATTAAGTATCCTATTGCTGTCAACTTCAATACTTGTCACTGACGTTAATGCCAAAGACAGACAAAGATAGAAATATGCTGTTTTCTTCTATTTGACGATTATAGACATGTCTTGGTTCGTTATTAGTCGCTTGCAGTCGGAAAATGTAGCACGACTAATTTCAGAATTATGGCAACCTGCTAAACATTCATTTTCCTCGACTGTACTATGGACCAATATTATAGCTCGAGATCGACGTGACGCACACTATAAGCCTAGTCACGCGAGTGTCGTATGCTCCGCTCATTTTCCGGTATTTGAAATATATACCACCAGCAAAGGATTGCATCGAATTGTAGCTACTGCTAAACCTGTCTTTAACGTATGTAAGTTAATTCGTTTAGCTAAGTTTCACATTATTTTCTCTAAAATGGTCGCATGGCCAGTATTTATTTACTTAAAAAAACCATTTGTTTTTGTTGCATAGAGAGTCTTTGTCTTCAGACCAATTATTATGCAGGTTATTATTTGTGTTAATGTCAAAAAACAGTAGTAGAAAAATATTATTATCCATGTCCTCAGGTCCTAATTGACCTGGTTTCACTATAGCTACTACAATGTAATACTAGCATAAGTAGCATTATTTAGTACTTAGAAGCGAATAATGACAAATATTATGCTGTAAATAAACATATTTCTTTTGATATTTTCTACTTCCTAATTCACATACGTGTACAGTCGACGTCAAAGATATCATTACGGTTTAAGTGCCAAAAATATATTTACACGACCTTAATGTCAAGGCTATAAAGTCGTGTAAATATATTTTTGGCGCCTAAACCGTAACGATATCTTTGACGTCGACTGTACATTGTGACAGACGACAATTATTTAAATTACCAATAAAGCTACTCCCATCATTCTCTGTTCATTTTAGATGTCAACCGTCAGGAGCTGTCAGATAACGTCTAATCATAATTAAAATAGAATCATAGGTTTGAAAAGTTTTTACTTAAATAAGACTTCAATGTGCAGATTTGACACTTAATGTTTACGGCATTAAGCACAAGTTTCTACGAATTTTGTATCCTAAAGTAAATAAGCAGTAAGCGATATTATCATCAACCGGACAAAATCAGCTCATGCCATATTGTGCCATGTTTTTTGATATTCTTGTTCCGCACAGGGTGTCTACCTATTTAAACGTCATTGTTTGGAGGTTAATACTCCTTTTAAATCTTTGCCCTGTATTTTTTCCTAAACAGGTTGTCGTCAATTTCTCGTCGAATAAATCAAAGACAAACGATTAAAGAAAAGACCAGTAAAAACAAAGCCTAAAGAGACGAACGTGATTGTTATTAATTGCCTTCTTTCTGTGGGAGACGGATCTGCGATCGGTTTTGGTTGTTAACCTCTGATTTGTTAGGTAGTCGAAATAATCGTTGGTATACAAAAAGCAGCAGAACCAAAATAACCGATATAGCTCTCCGAATCTGGCTCTACAGAATATCAGCCCCGCTGACATCGCTCAGTCGTGCTGCATTGCTGAGTGGAGACCATTTCAGCTTCACATCTGTAACTCTTTGTTTTGTATTCTTTTCATAGTTTATAAGTTTTCTTTTTACTAAAATGTCTTCATATACCTATGTTAAGATGTTTTGCCTGAATAAATAGTATTAAAAAAATCGCTTAACCGAAGAGGCACATTGCACGTAGAACCAAAGGCCGTTGGGGCGGAAAGGATCTCGAATGGCGGCCACGTAAGGTCATTATTTGTGTGGTAAAGATACCAGTACCTGTAAGAGGTGGTTGGAATTTCGACGTATTCTTTAAAAGGTTATTATTCTTCTGTGTGGAAATAGATAGTGGGTCAAGAGATGTAGCTCCCTATTAAACAAAAGTGGTCTTAAAAGTGGTCTCTCATAAGACTGTTTTCGTATAGCAGGTAGCAATACGGGAACAGGTAGCTGCCCTCTCTAACCCGCTATTTATTTCCATCCTGTATAGGTCATTTATATTCAATCACCTAGCAAGGGTTGTAAGTAGCACAATGTTCTAAAATAAAAAAAAAATAGAGATCAGGGCGATAAAGTTTTGATATCAGTAATGGAGTTACACTCAACTGATTGAAGCCCTATGCCATTCGGGTTCTATGGGGATTTTCACTTCTAGGGACACCCAATTATAATGGCTTAACTCGCACAAAAAAGTTAACTTCGATGTCAGCTTTGTAACAACAATTAAGCATGAAATATTTTCATAGATCTTTTAACAGTTCATACACATTTATTAACAAAAATATAGTAACAAAAAGGATAATTTAAAAATAAATAAATAGTTATCACGCAAGCACACTGATGGAGATATTAGGTAGGTACTCTAGTCAGGTAGAGGAAAGATTGGGTAGGGCTGCGCCATCGTTTAGGCCAAAGAAGTTTTTGAAGGAGTTAAATTTGTGGCGCGTACCCCGAATACACATGCTTGTAGCACGGAGTATGGAAATTATAATTTTCGATCGAAGCCAGCCCATTACTACGCTGAGGGATATGTCCCAACGATTTTCATAGATCTACTTTATTCGTGTTTTTATATTGCATGTACAATCAACAACACAGCTGTGAATACAGACAAAGTGCCAGAAATATGTATACACACCTTTATGTCCAGGCAATAAAGTTCTGTTTACATATTTTTGGCACTTTGCCTGTGTTCACAGGTGTGTTGTTGACTGTACACGTATTCTTTCTGGATTAAATGATAAACATTTTTTAGGAAATATTTCATTCTTAATTTGGCGTTACAAAGCTGACATCGAAGTTAACTTTTATGTGAGAGTTAAGCTAATTGGGTGTCCCTAGAAGTGAAAATGCCCCTATGTGAAAGTGACAATGTAAATCAAATGGTAAGAAATTTCTTACTAAGATGTGCGAGGATGTATTTCCATACAAATAACAAGGTAGATTAAGTATATCGGTGATATTCCTACCTAACAAGGCTTTTATTATGTTCTTTTCGTTCCCGCTCAATCTGTCCACTCATAAAACAACCCATAGGCTATCATGACATCCATTTAATTTTCCGCCAACTGTAATGACGACCCTTAAGTCTGAAGAAATCCTCTAGTCCTCTTTTATTGTTTCTCCAGGGATGTCTTTTTGCGTAACGATCCCGATTTCGGTCTCTTTCTTGAAACTCGTATCTGAAAAATCTGAAAGGTAATAGTTTAACTAGAGTGTGATTATTGAGATGTTACTTACATTTTTGTTGGAAAATTCAAGAAAAATTTTAACTCAATCGGTACAAAGACTATGACAAAAGGCAATTGGAACGGAAATAATAAACCAAGGACTTTTTTTCTCCTACAATGATCGAACTAGATCTAATAATAATTTATAATATTATAGCCTATAGCCTATACACGGTGCCCATGAGGAAGGGGAAAAAAATCAACAGCGGATTTCTGACCAAATTTGAATTTAAAAATGTCATATGTAGTTTTCTGGATTGAGTCTATTTTAAGAGAAAATTTGTTTTTTTCCTAAAACCGTTTTAGCCCGTTACGCTATGATAAACGCATTTTAGGAAACGATTTTGTTACCATGTTGTCTTAGTCTTGTCACACTTAAGTGACAGACATCAAATGAACAAAAAAATTGAGCTTACCGTGGGACTAGGTTGATTTGTGTAAGATGTCCCAAGATATTTATATTATATTTATATTTTATATTTATATCTTTAATTACCTAGCAAATGAAAAAAAAAACGTTTAAAGTGCATTTTTTACGATAGTTTCATTAATAAAATTCTTTTTTTGTGTATTGAGGCATTCAAAACTTAAAAAAAAAATTTAAAAAAAAATTTTTTTTGCAGATTTGACCAAAAATCACTTACCATTTTTTGCTTCTTTTAGTCTCAGGAATATGCTGTTTAAATTTTTCCCTTCCTCACGGGCACCCTGTATAACGTCCCACTGCTAGGCACAGGCCTCCTCTCATATATCACGCTGGCCCTAAGCTGGTTGAGAACTTCATATACTTTGAATTTCTTCGCGGACGTATGCAGGTTTCCTCATGATGTACCAATTCCTTCACCGAAAGCTAATGGTAAATATTATCTGATATTCCATACCTACATAAGTTTCGGAAAAACTCATTGGTACGAGCCAGTATTTGAACCCACGGCCTCCGGATTGAAAGTCAAACGTCTAAATCACTGAGCCAGCGATCACCTAAATGTAATAAAAATATCCAATTTAATTACTAACCAGCAATGTTACCAACATATTTTTTAGGAGTTTTACATAGCAGGCAGTAAGGCACTTACCTATATCTAAGAAGTGAAACCTCAATAGTATCATGAAAATACCTGTAACAAGAAACAAGACTATTAAAAATTATCATCATAAATATAGTGATCGCACATAAATAAAATGAAAAGGACATAATAAAATTAAACACCTTTAATGAAAACAAAATTTTACTCCATAATTTTTGTTTTACATAGCTAAATTTTGTGGAAAAAGAGCGACAAAGTCAAATTTTCTATGAGCAATCAACAATCGTACGCATATTTTTAAATGCGCCATCTTTTTCTACTGCCAAAGTTTGTTGGACAGAGTATACCATACAATCATACCACGACTAACTTTCATAGCATAATTTACGTGATCGTGATTTTTGTTTTGATTAAAGTCTGAACTATATACATTTTTTTTACAACGAATCTAGTTAACCTAACCTATATCTAAGGTTGGCCCTTCTGGCATTGTACTGAGGATGCTGGCGGCATTTCCTCGCTTTATTTAGTTACTTAATTTGTTGATATGAGATACATATATCTGGTCATCTAGTGGAAGGGCATCCTTACTATACTCTGTTTGGTTTGGTGTTTAAAAAAAGGTAAACAATTTTGCAGTATCTTTTTATTGAAACATGCATATAAAAATGCAAACTAGGTACTTAATTAATCAAAAACAATGAAAATCACTGTATTTCCTTGTTATATTATGTATATTTGCTAAAACTTATTTTCGTAGTTTTCAATAAAAAGATACTGCAAGATTGTTTACTTTTTTTAAACACCAAACCAAACAGAGAGAGTATAGGGGATGCAAACCGGTTTTGGAAAGTATGGAAAAACCGTTTATTCATCATAATCTCATACAAAAAAAACCACTTTGCACGCCGTAATCCTTACCTGTTAATATGTATTTTGTTGATTTACCTCACAAAAATACTAAGCAATAAGACTACGGCAACAAAGTTTTTAATTGCTTTACGAAAATCATAATTTAAGCAATAAAACAGATTCCAGCCGAACTCTGAACTTCAAACATCATTAATAAAAAGGTATAACGACCCATAATTTCCTGACATTCTTCATAAATTCTTTAGTTGGTAACTGTGAAAAACCCTTTCTCATCCGAATTAAAAAGGCTTAAGAAGCGCTAGCCAAGTTTTATTTCACGGTAAAAAGTTTATAAAAGAAATCCTTAAGAGCCTAGAGTAATCTGCAGTAAAGTTACTTTCAGTAGTTTCAGTGTATTCTGTCCGGTCCATTTGAAGTTAGTATTTCCAGAGAGAAGTACATTAATGTAGAGTGTTAACGATGGCCGTTTTCATGCAACAGAGAAAAATGTATAACGCTACTTTTATAAACATGCTTGAGAGTGAGACTTGGTGAGACTTGAGAGTGGAAAAATTCCAAAGATTTTGGGTTACAAAAAAATAACAACTTAAGTGTCGATTGCAAGCAAATTGTACAGAAAGGCCTTAATAAAAATAAATTTACAGTTATAATTTTTGTGATCTAAAGTAAAATTCTGTTTTTCTAAGAACTTTTGGCGCTAAAAAAGTGGCAAATTCATATTTTCTATGAACAGGCACACAGTATACCTAAATTAAAGTTTATTTGATTAACTTTCGTAACACAATGGACGCAATAGTGATTTTTGTTGTGATTGAGCCCTTAACTAACATTTATTTTTCCTTGACCTCCTGCTTACATTGTGTCCTACACAAAAAACAAACCTCAATCGATGTTTAAACTCTATGTCAACTAGACAAATTTCTAATTTGATTTGGCAAATTTTGAGATAAAGTATGCAAATTATATTAAAATATTAATCATATCAAATAATGAAAAATAATGATCATATATTTTACCATATTAAAAACCTAAATTTTGAACTGTTAGCTAAAAGGAAAAAATGCATCAGAGTTAATGTGCTTTTGTGTTGTTTCAGTTTTGAATAGCGGTGAAAAGAAGATATTTCTTAATAGTGAGAAAATACCGTCGGTCGACAAGCAAAACTCACTTAGTAACAAATAGCTACTTGAAATCAAGTTTGTATCTCAGTACTGATTCAATACTGACACACGAGGTTGCTAAGAGTAGTGACAGTTTTTATAGTGAGTTTTTATGGTCAACCGACGATACGCGGAGTCGTATTGTGAAAATAGCACTCTTTATATTGATTTCTCTCTGCGAGACCCTTGGCACAAAGCTTCGCCACATGGGTTGAGGTAGAATTAAATAAGATTAAATCTTTCGATTCGGAAAAAGGTCTGTGGTTTGAGTAAGTGCGTCAGGAAATACCGTGTATTTTAAATTTAAACATAAAAAAATACGGTAGCGATCGTACCTACACCTAGTTATACAAAACTCAACCTGAATATTGCACTTCTAGATCAAAACAGTATTAACTCAAAATTCATGTATTCTTGGAAGGGTATATTCGCGAACTTGTGTATCTAACTGCCTCAACTGAACTATCAATACTTTTTCAGCTTTATGTATTTATTTATACTTGTGTTCGCTGTTATTCTAATTGCATTGTGATTCTGTGTTGTCATCTTTATCATTATTTCAGCCATAAGAGGTCCACTGCTAAACATAGGCCTCCTTGTTGGCCTTCCACATACAACGGTCGGAAGCGACCTGCATCCAGCGTCTCCCAGCGTTCTTCATAAGGTCGTTTATCAATCTTGTGTGTGATTATGAGGTCGTGATCCAAACTGTGAAAAACGTGTCCAGACGGTCTTTCTGAACAAGGTTTCCCATGGGACCGATAAATCTAAACATGCTTTTTATACGACTAGTAAATTTCGAGTCTATTATTATGTATATATTTCTTCATATTATATAACACCTTGCAACTGGATTTACATAATAATGAGGCGAGACTGGAAATTGTGAACACTTCCACACCACTTGGTATGAAATTTTATTTCGCGATCTTCTTATTTGTTTCATCCTGGGATACCTTATTTGAAAGACCACCTTAAAACGTTTTTCACATTTGGGATCACGACCCCGTAATCGTTCCCCGTAATAATTATCGTAAACACATCAATAATCCGCATGAATGACTGTTAATACCCAATCTTAGACACCCCGCAGTCAAATTTATTGGCTCTCATCTTATGATTGCAAATTTCGATTATTGGAGCTGTGTCGTGCATTGGCTACTCTACGATAGTCTTCATTAGTTTGTTAAGAATGTACAGTATAATATACAATTTATCTTCATTTATTATGAAGGATAATGGGATAAGGAGACAAAATGTTTACAATACATATTTACCTAATCTCTGTACAACCTCATATCCATACTCCTTCCCTCACAACTATTAATATCCCGAATATTAGTCCAAGAAACATTATTGCCAGCAATAATTCTGGCGGACATCCTAAGGCCCGTGTGAATGCCGGACAAATTCTAAACATTAGTCAGACCTGGCCCTGGCGGCTGTCATTAATCCAGCGCACCATTTATCTTCCGATGCCGACAATAGGTACAAGTGATAAAAAAACCTATTGATACTGGAAGGTTTTGCATAACGATTGGGATTTTCGTGGAAAATTTTAATGTAAAAACTGTGTCAATCGATAGCACTATTCAGTCTTTGGAATACGCCTTAAGGTGGGTTTACACCAAATGAGCGATTGCTCATTCTATCCCTCACTCTACGAAATCAACGAATTTCGACGAATTATGTTTTGTGTAACGAACGAATTTCGTAGAGTGGGGATAGAATGAGCATTCACTCGTTTGGTGTAAACCCACCTTTAGATTCTCCGGAATTACTTACATCTTTTCTGCATAATTTCCGTATTTACATAAAAGAATACTCCCTGAAGTTTTATATTATTACGTTTTTTTTTTGAGTAACTAATAATTATTTACAGTATAATATTTGTCACAGCGGCAGTAACAAATGACAGTACAATTTCCATGAACAAAATTCTATTTAATTTACTTGTCACCTCAATTAAATCATTTCTTCAGTCAATTCAACCTAGTTATTTGAAACTAAAAACCAACAAACTGATAAAACAAATTTGAAGGAAAAATTATGAAGTGATTTATATAACTTATTCTACAAAAGTACGAGTACTTACACAAGGCATTTTAATGGACCGAAGGAAGGCCAGCAATATTGTTTATTATTATGTAACGATAAAATAATGGTAGCATTAAACTCCTCTTAACAGACATTAACCCTTCGTTATTTCAATTAAACTTCACACCTGCTACAAAACACCTTAATTTGAATAATTACTCTTCTCAAACTTGATCATTCTCAGGAGTGCTACAAGGGGCAATGTTCGGACCCAAAGATCTAATCTGACTTTTTTCATTTCGTTATTTCAGATTGGTACTGGTGAAACGAGCAATTGCTTAAAACTGCTTCGTGAAAAAAGAAAAACTATTTTCTTTGTTGCTTTGGAGCTATTCTGATAAATGGATTACGTTTATACTGCAATTTAAAGGGTCCATACGGCAGGGTTTCTAACAAACTGCCAATCGTACCCTTCAATACTATTTGCAATATTTAACGTTTACTCTTTTCACAAGAAGGGATTTCAGATTGCCTAAGGCGAGGCGTTCAAAAATATATGAACGAGCAGCATTGTTGAGGCGTTAATTAAAAAGGTAAAATAGGATAATTTATGCCAAGACGCAGAAAGAAAAATGGAATTTAAATGTAAAATATGAATTAGAAGCGTTGAGTTTGAAAGGTTGCTCTGATTACGAAAAATGTGATTTCAGGGGGGTTACCATGACGTACTAATGCGATTCAGTTTAGGTTCAGGGAAGGGGACAGAGATTTACGACTCGTATAGGTTTATCCATTTCTCTCAACCTAAACTGAATCGCATTAGTACGTCATGGTAACCCCCCCAGGGTCCAATAAAACGAATGGTGTATACGAGATTATGAAATATATTGCAACATTTTTTACGCTTATTGTAATTACCGTAGCTATAGTGTAAGAATGATACGATATCAGTACACTGATCACGAATTTGCAATAATTGTAGGTCACCGCTCTGTTATTTTGTATTTATTTTGTTTTGTGAACTTTTTTTATTTGTGTGAGGTGTGCAATAAATAGTTTTGTATTGTATAACCTGTACAAGATTATCTATATCGAAAACCTAATTAATTTAATAAAACAAATAATAATCATTTTTACATTGATAGTTTCGTTTTGTGCATCAACGATCGTTAATGAATACAACAAGTATATTCTTATATTATTTATATCAGTTTGTTTGTTTTGACGAGTATCATTACACAGAAATTGCCCAAATCAGACCTCCATTTGGAGTAAACAGGACCAGCCCGGGGTTATATTTACCTGTCCATTTTTTTAAATTCCGTTTACAATTCTCGGAGACTTACAGTAGCATACATACAAAAAAAATGGTCAAATTGAGAACCTCCTTTCCTGAAATCGGTTCAAAACTTAAATCTGTTGATTGAAACGTGACCCTTTTCCAATCTCACACAATTTACAAACCAAGAAAAGGCTTAAACGCTGTAGAGGCACATAAAAACTTGAGTCCCCAGATTGCGACACACTCGGGCCCCCATTTCGTCAAATCGTCCGGGATACGATTTGGACGAAACCATTAACCTGGAATGATTCTCATTGCTTAGGGAACGAATAAGGGATAAATGAAGGCTCAAGTGCACCAGTGTATAAAGAAATAGGTTTAACTCTTAAATTGGCATTGTATTGTATCAAGCAATGCACATATTTTTCGACCCACGTTTCGTATTTTTTTTAAGACAGGGCTTTCTGTTCTGCACTATGGTGAGGAGGCTAGAACGCACGATTTTTTTTATTTGCCAATTCAAGGGTTAAAAAAATGCTGCCCGTGGGTGCGGTAAGTTATGCTTACAAGTAAATTTCTAGATTTTTGTACGTGCTTACGTTTTTAAAAGTTACTTAATATCTTGAGGAATAGTAGTAAGTGTGTACGATTTTGTACCGATTGTTATATTGTTACATATTTTTATCCAGTTAACTCGTTATAAAACGATGTTAGTTTGACTTTGGTAAACCGTCCATAAAATTGAAAACCAGTGAAACATTACGATACCAATCAATCGTTATCATCATCACTGAGTTAATATGCAAAATGCTATTCAACGTCTCTTCGATCGTACTCACCATCAATATCTATTGCAGTAATTTGGTTGTAATTTCTGTAATCTGGGGTTTCTACTCCTTGCTTACATCCCCAGTTGGGCATAGTCGTTGATGGGGTCTAGTGGTAAATCTATATACATTGAAAAGTTGATCAAAGCTTTTTTCTTTCTACACATTTCTTTACGTTTCATATGACCTTTATAATGTATTTTCGTCTTTGCTGGCCCCAAGGTCTTCAATTGTAGATTTAATCGGCCGTTAGACTTTGCCTTTTCTCGGTACGTCTTCAGAATAAAACCCGGTCCTTCCCATTTCCGTAAAATTACTTTTTCTCCAAACTGCCTGTTAAAAAGTGAAAGTGAAATGTGGAGAAGGGAATATCATTTGATACGCAAATTAAGAGTGATTTAACAAACCTTTTAGGATGGGTTCGTTACCTTGGTCGTTTGAATTTTTATTCAGCTGAGATGAAATCGTGTTCATTGTTTTCAAATAGGTGCATATAATATAACTTTTGGTTAAAAATGCGGTAATACGTATTTAGTAGGTCCGAAGTCAGGCCAGCAATTAAATTAAAAAGATACAATAGGGAAAAGTTATTACTACTAGGATTCGCTTGACGCGGAGCGGAGTGGAGCTGTGGGAGCTCGGCCAATGAGACCGCATCACAGTGTTTCGAATTTGAAGAATGTAATTGGTCAATTTTGCACAGCTCTGCTCCGCACACTAAGGCCTTTTTATTCAGGTTATAGGAAACATTTTACTTAGACAAAAACGGCTCTTTGTAAAATATTCTTATGGTTCAAGCGTAAAAAATAATTAATGTAGAATAAGTTTAGTGTTACGCGGGCAAAATTTTCTACTACTCGGCGTCAAAAATTTTGCGCAAATTTTCCCCTTAATGTGGAATAATAGTACATTTCACAACCTAATCAACAAGTATGATTTTTATGATCTTAATTTCTTTTACAGGATGTAACATAAATGTTAATACACATGGGTCCAAATATGGGTCTCAAGAAAAAAACGATGTTTCCATTGTTCCATAGAAATGGGCTTTATAATGGGCTTTTCGAGGTAGTTTCCGATTCCAGGCTTCCAAATGCTGGAATGATTTGCCACCTCCAATCAGGCTTTGCGGCTCCAGATTTACCTTCAAACGGAAATTAAGTGAATTATTATTAGATGCACAAAGTTAATCTTGACCCATTGTCTTAGTTTAATTTACTCTCCAAATTTGCTAGCGCAATCAAAACACACAACACAGTTTTAAATTTTCACTCTTCACCTTGTTTGCTCACTATATTTTATTATATTGTATATTACGATTAATTATTTGCACTTAAGTTCCAGTAACCTAATACTTTAATCTTTTACCACCTACCCACTTTATTATTATAATTAGCTTAATAGCTAACGTACGGTATGACGCCATACATATACATATGTTAGATGGTTAAATAATAGATTTTATTTTATTTAATATTTTGTGTATACAACCTTATTATTATTTATTTATTTATACTGCTTGTCACTCCACTGGGCCTTGGCAGAATAACAGCGTTGCAATTTTTTGCGAATTGCAACATTATGCTGAGTCAAAGCCTTTTCCTTATCGCACACATTGCTGGACACAGTTAGGTTGATCATTATTTATCATGTGTATAAACACTATTTTATCCATGTGATAAAATAGTGTTACGTTATGTAAGTAAAACCCTGGCCAGATTGTTGTACCCTACATTATTTTTAAGTTTTGTGTTAACTTCGTTTTCTGATTGTTAAGTCCTGCGTATGTGTGCTTTAGTGAATAAATTACTTTTTCTTTCTATATCGAGAGAAATTCAATAATAAACATTTCCAACGAATTTAGAACTGCTAGAAAATTTTAATAGGGTACCATCTAAATTAAGTGCTTACTGATAATATTAGGGGAAAGTAGTTAACAACTTCATGGTCGAAATGAAAAGGCATTAAAATAATTGACAAATATAATCAAATATATTTAGAGTAACGTGAACTCGGGCGCAGTGCTTAATATAGAGACTATAAGCTATCCGAAATATGTCGCGTGTAGTGACTATAGCCGGCCCAGGGAACATTGAGACCTATGATAGCTGTCAGTTCAATACATTACTTGTCAAGACGCGAGATTGTTGACAGATAACGTATGGAACTGACAGCTGTCATAGGGATCAAGGTTCCCCGGGTTGGCTATAAATACAGGCGAGTTTAACCGTTTAATTATATTTATAGTTATTATGTCTCACGAAAGTTTAAATTAAATACTGTACACTGAAATAGTATTTTATGCAACCCTTGTTTAAGAGAGATCAAAAAAGGTGAGTGGCGTGGGTAACAATTTGAGGCAAAAATCTTTATTAAAGACGCCACGAGCATTTTTTGACTCAGTTTAACAATGTTCAGTTGCATACAATACTTTTTCTCCGACCACACATTTATTTTCAAATAAAATTGTGAGAAATATTCTTAGTCAAACACAATTTTATTTATCATCAAGGTCGGGCGGGAAACGTCAAAATTAAAAAAGAAAGCTCCTCTATGGTTTACTATTCATCAGAAATGACATTTAAAATTAGGTTGGCAGCCATGTATTTCATTACGTCGTGTATACACGAGGTGTCTTAAAATCCAAAAACGCACTGCGTGTATGCCCGAATGTGTTTATAGGGAATAGATAATTGACATCAGTAAGGTAGGGGCTTAAGGGTGTGTTCACGACCCTGTAAATGACAAATAAAAGTACGGGAGTAGAAAAAAAATCATTGCTATCAAATTTACAAAACTAAAAAGGTTGAATTTCCGGTTAGAATTACGCAAGATCTGATAAATTCAAATTAGCATTTTTCAGTGTAATCTTTATTAAGGCATGTGTTGTAACTATGCAACTAATTAACTGTGTATGATACTTAAATACAAACATTACTTGCTTCTTACGACCTAAAGAAAAGTTTAAGTTATTCGCTTTATTCGTATTACTCCGAGTATATACCCGTCGAATCACCTCTAATCCCTCTTACCCCTCAGACAGTTAAAACAATTATGTAATAGCCCCATCCATTTCCCCTAAACGCCATGAACTTGGGAAACCACGACCCGAACTTCCCTCATTAATTAAGATCCAATTCACTAAAAACTACACAAAAGGCTGTAACATAAATAAAACTTTATCCTTTGAGAAACTCCCAACTATGCTGCTAAAATTTAGCGATTGAAGTGAAATTAAGTTTCGTTAATATAGAATTAAAATTAAAAACAACCGCTTGGACTTTGCTAACTAATGCAAAAAATAAGATAACACAAAAAAAATATATATATAAACGTATAATTAGGCATCACAGTATACTTTGCTGAATGTAAGTTTGATAACTGTAAATAAAGTAGGTATTGTAGGTATGTAAAAGTAATATAAATAAACGAGAGAAACGCAAAAGTAAAAAATCGTTCTACTAAATACAAAATGTTTATTCCAGACCAAGCTATAAAAAAAAGAATGACAACGAACAGTCAAAATACCCGGTACAAAATGGGCCCCACTCAGCACGCTGCTAGGCACACGACTAGCGCTGGTCCTCCATGGGATCTAGAAGAGATTTGGTTGCTAACGAAATAATTGAGAAAACAAAGATGAAGAAAATTGTATATTAACAAATACTGGAAAATATGGAGTCCATAATTATACGAGTCCCATCATATATTTTACATACTACGAGTAGGGCCTTCTATCTCTTTACCTCAGTCGATTTTATGTATTTCGTATTACAGAACCTTACTAATTTCGTATCGCCTGGTAACTAAATATCGACCTTGAATGGCTTGAGCCGTTTTGCTAGTCTCATCTACCAGCGTATCTCACACCTGATACCCATTTAAATCAAAGGCAAACTTTACCCTACACTCCCACGTCTAATTTACCCAATAACTAGGCACATACATATTACTAGTCGTCCGTCAGCGTAGATCACTTAGTTATTCACTAGATGGAGCAATAATAATACTCACGGTTACTGAACATTACTTCGTTATATTCCTGCGACCATATATAACATGAACGTCTAACGCCAGCTCAAAAATGTCCCAAAACCAATTGTTCAATTGTGCCAAGATGGGCAGGACATGGCGCTTTTAATAATAAATAAATAATAATTTCGGCGCAACATCTCTGACAAATGTCTATAGAATATAGCCAATCAAAACTTTGATGGACTAATCACAACTATTTTTAAATGGCGCTTTAAGTTTTTGTAGGTTGACATTGAAATTGCCGTGATGCATTGAAAAGGGTTGACACTGCGTGCGGCGTGCGGCTTCCATGTTTTATTTGTTCGTAGTTATATTCATATTATACCTATATACAGTGTTTCCTGAATCATTTATACTCGTACATAAGTCATATCTACTGAGCAACTTTAATTACGGAACCAACGCGTCGTATAAGCAGTTTTTGTGTTTTTTGCTATCCCATGTGATAAACTTAGCATTAGTACGATATGACGTTAATATGTTTTGAGTTACATAATGGATATAGAACATTATTATAATAATATTGCAACTCATACGGGGCACTATAGTGCCCCCGCCAAATCGAGCGCTAAACAAACCGTCACACTACCATCCTTGACTGGGAGATTTTAACATGTACGAGTACATTAATTGTAATAATAAGGAAATCGCAGTAAGGAACTTAAGACTGGGCACGACTTTGTCTAGATTTCATTACTTTCAGAGATAAACAAGCAGCTCTATCAAGGCTTGGCTATTTTTACAGAATATATATTTTTAGTGGATAATTTTATCTTATAAAATATAGTAATAATAATAAAGGATTAGAAAGTTGAACAGGGTGCCTAAAATTATATTATAGAGTTAATGCTGCTTCGTAATGAGAATTCTATAGAAGGTTGTCTATGTCCGAGAGCCAACGCAATACGTTCTGAAAATTCCAATAATATTGCTCGAACCTATTCTGTATGCACTGAAAATGGCTAATGAATTCCAAATATTCCGAGGATTAATGTAAGCTGAAACCGGGATTTGGATTTTACAAATTCAATCTAATTTTGACATAACAAAACCTCATTGCCGTTCATCGTCATCATTTCAGCCATAGGACTTCCATTGCTGAACATAGGCCTCCCTTTTGGACCTTTACATTCACCGGTTGGAAACGACCTGCATCCAACGTCTCTCAGTGATCTTCATAAGGTCGTATATCCATCTTGTGTGTGGACGTCCTACACTGCGTTTGCTAAGCCATGGTCTCCGCTTGAGCACTTTTCGATCCCATCGGCCATCTGCTCTGCGTGCATTGCCACTTCAGCTTGCTAATCTGGAGTACTTTCGGTGACTTTATATTGTCTAAGGATCTCCTCATTTCTGATTTGATCATGTAGAGAAACCCCGAGCATAGCCCTGTCCATAGTGTCCATAGCTGAAAGAGACATATTACTTTGAGCATTGACTTTGAGCTTTGAATTGAGGCTGATAGGGAAGGACTATGTTTCGTCGCCGTAAGTCATTTGCAGTAGCGCAATTGCCGTTGGTTTATTGGATTTTAAATAATTAAGCGTGCTATAGCGAAACATTAAACTAAGTAGGTAAGTATGTCAAAGTGAATTTATAAATCAAATTGCAGGAAATTTCTTACTAAGGAGTTGTATTTTTTACATAGTTTCATTGATGGAAAGTTTTCAATAACTCGAATTAAATAAAATAAACTTATGCATGCGAAATGCTGAACTAGGCATCGAAAAATAAAAGAAGCCTGCTACATAATAAGAGGTTCTAGGTTCGAATGCTACATACGCTACGGTAAATCATGCCCGAAACGTCAGGATTTTATGTATTTCAAATTTACGCAATTTTTTTTAGGTATCCTGTTAAAAAAAAATATTATAATGTGAAATGGATAATTTAAGATCTTGTCACAGTGAAAATATTATAAGCGCTGTAGCGGTTTTTCTATTAATTGTTACAGTGAAAAAGTATTACCAATAGTCTTGTCTGCGCATATTGTACCCTATACAGGACGTCCCATGACTAATTGACTATGGGTCATGAAGAGAAAGTACCCTAAATATTCTAGAGAGGATATTTTGCCGAAAGAAGACTTAATTATTTTTAAAAGCAAATAAAACTGCATTCAAAGTTTTTCAAAAAATTACTGGCTTCACCCGGAAATCGAACCAACAACAATTTTTTTCGAATTTTGAACCAAATATTTTTGTTTATTCTTTTAGTAGTAGACGGCAGTAAGAATACATTTTGTCACCACCCCAACTCCTCCTGCGGGTGTCGTAAAAGTCGACTAAGGGATTGAAGTGTCACTGATCATAGTGATCATTATTTGATAAAAGATTGATGATGGGCAGCAGCGTCATCATAGTGAACACATTACTGCGATCGCCAATTCGCTTGCCAAGCGTGGCGATTATGGGTATTTACCTCCTAATGCGTCTATATGCATAGATGATAGGAGAGGCCTACGTCCAGCAGTGGACTAGCACAGGCTGATGATGATGATGATGATGATTCTTTTAGTTTTAGATACTATGTTTCTTAAGAAAAATTGTTGTTTTCTATCCATTTTTTTTAATGACACCATATGAAAAATATTTTTTTTCATATTAAAGTAGGTGCAAACCTAGAAAAAGCTAGATGTTTATGGAAATCTTTTGAATGCAGTATTATTTAATTTTCAAATAAAGTCTCCTTTCAGCGAAATATCCTCTATACGATATTTAAGGTAGGTACTTTCCCTTCATATCCCATAATCATGGAACACCCGGTATACCTACAAAATTATGCAGATGTACGCCACGAAACGACGTAGGAAACGAAAAAACTTGTACTTATTACCACGCACTTTCAGAACACAATTTTTTTCTTACAACCAACACAATGCATGACTTTTATTTTCTCGCGTGAGAAAAGAATATGATGTTCAAAAAGAGGTTTGCGTTCAGGTAAAAATAAAACATTAAAATTAATAGTTTGTAAGAATAATTAAATTTTTCCTGTGCCATATCTGATACTCCATGCATTTAGGTCAAAAAAGCAGAACCTTAAACCTTGAAATCACATATATTTTTAGTTTTAAATACTTTAATCATGTTTTTAATGTTTTAATGTTTATTCGTTAAATTTAATAATAATAATAAATATATAATATTTTCAATGTCTATTATGTTATACAAATATTTATAGTTAAAAAAATATACTTATTAGTAAAATCTACGAACGTGTTTTAAAGACAACAAAATGCTACCTATTGAAAGCATATTAACTTGTTAACATTTTTTCGTTTTCCGCTACCGCGCCGAATACATTTGTTAGCAAGGTTAATTACCAAATTTCATGGATGGCACAACATTACGCGGAAAATCATAATCGCGTACAGGCTGTTCAAATAAACGGACTAATACAAACCAAATCTAACTGATCAAACACGACTAAAAGCATTCGGAGTGCACTCCAATCGACATGTCATTATATCGGTCATTTATCATGTGTGACAAGAAAATGACTGATGGTTTAAATAGTGCTGGACAGTGGACAAGTGGACAGTGGATACTCATATTTGACAAGTTGATTGAGGTAAATAATGTATTTTTTAAATGGACTAGTATTTTCTAGGAGGTCCGAAGAAAAACGAGATTACTGACTGATAATCCGTATCTTGCAAATCGTCTGTTGACAACTAAAACTCGCTAAGTATCAAATACCTACTTGAAATATAGCTCGTATCTCAGTTCTGATTGAATACGGACATACGAGGTTGCTGAGTAATGTAATAATACAGTATTAAACTGTTCATGAATTTCATCATCATCATCATCATCATATCAGCCGAAAGACGTCCACTGCTGAACATAGGCCTCCCCCAAAGATTGCCATTCATGAATTTATTTTACTAGAAAATGTGTCCGAACAAAAAACTTGGCGTAAACAATTTTTTCGAATCGTTTTTTTATTACCTAGGCAATACGAAAAACTAGTTTAACTACGTACCGAGATTTAACTAAAAACGATTTGTTAAGTAACTTACCTAATATAAGATCCTAATTTATTAGTTGCAGATATTTTAACACATGATACTTTACATTAAAATAATTAACTTTAAATATAAATTAAGAAATCTTTTCATGTAACTTTTTTGATTTAATTTTCCTAACAAAAAAATTAATTATAATTTCGGC
>JALPQI010006618.1:0-59601 GCA_025490895.1 Thaumatotibia leucotreta | reverse complement strand
ACATAAATACAGCCACGGCCAAATAACAAATACTTGTGATAAATAAAATACGCAAATGCCCTAGCTGGGAATCGAACCCGGAATCTCCAGCTTCATAGGCAGGGTCACTATGAACTAGGCTACGGAAAAACCTTAAATTCTCGAATTAAAAACAAATGGGCGTTTTATTCTTCGTACAATCGTAGATTAATTACAAAAATCATAGCTTTTAATAAAATATTTTTTTTGACTCTTTAGAAACTAGCGTACATACATAATAGTACTGTACCTACTTTTATTAACCTGCTAAAATTAGCAAAAGTATTTTTTGTGATATGTATCTAAAAATAGCAGATTTCGGACTTTCCCCCGCTTAAGCGATAAGACTTTGCATATTAATTTCAATTCCTCAGCGCGCTTGAGATAAAAAGAGTATTAGACAAACCGACAGACAGGCGGAACACGCAGCTATCATAAAGGGTTATATATTATTTTTACAATACATATATATATCAAAATAAAATACAGTTATAGTACTTATTTATGTATATTATGACAACATAACAACATTTTAGTTATACGTGTGTGTTTAGGTCCAGAATTGTTTACTAAACAATTGTTCAAAAGAAAAGTCAAGCGGAGCTACGATTTTGAACGGATTAGTATTAAAAGTTACTTACAAATTCAGCATTAAAAAGGCTGTATTTATACAGACAAAGGTGTTAATTTTATTTCTAGGGTAAGCTTCAATAATATTGAATTATGAATCCATATTATGGACCAAAATATTTCCTGCTCTGCGTAGGTGCCTAATATGGTCTCATCGGAAAATCAGCGCTTACTTTAGCCATATTTTGACATACGACAACAAATGTCTTACCTGTGTTACTTTTATTTTACTGTTCACATTTAAAGGTCAAGAATAAAGCATATTATTTCCTAAAGCATGATATGACATGAATAAACAAAAAGCAACTAAGGAAATCTAGAAAAAAAGTATGACATAACCCAGACAGAAGCAGAAGCTAACAGTTAGCCATACATTAATCCAACTGAAAGGTGTAGTGACACCCAAACTACAGCAAAAAACACCTTTCTCCTTTCACCTGCACCTAATTACCGCTCTGATAATCACAGCGTCCAGGCTAGTTGATGGACAGAACGCGAGCACTTCGATATTTTGTCTATGGCCTTGTTTTGTTTTATAAATAGATGTGACGTCACCGACCACTGACCTAACAAGGTGTCTACAAATTAAAAGCATGCACGAAAACTTGCTTGAAAACAAAAAACAGCGGCAAACACGAATGTAAAGCGTACGTTTTTAAATTGTGTTGTTAGAAAAATATAATACAGATATTCCATTAAATCTAAATAATTTATGTTTTTTGATAACCAAAGTGTTCAACGAAATTAGGTATTACGAACAAGTCAAAAGCAGGTAAAATGATGCCTTATCGAAGTTCTTAGATGACTATAACAAACAAATTGTAGATTTAATGTAGATGATCTACTTCAAAATTAGACTACACTTTTCTCAAGTAATGTAAAAACCCCGCACGTCTAAACTAAACAAAAAATCTGAAAGTAAACACCAGCCCTGTTCCGACAAAACGCCTCACTCACGGCACGTGAGATGAAAAGCAAACAAAATACAAAACGAAGAACGCCGTGGTCAAAACGCTACTGACCAATTCTTTCTTTCCCGTTTAACGCATAAGAAACTCCCCTCAGAGCAAGTTCTAGAAAAAAGTTCGCCGGCGACCTCACGCAGTCTTTTTATTGCGATCGTGCCCCTGGCCTCACTCTTTCTTACCTCATAACACAGTTTCTCTTGCCTCTTTTTGCTCCTTCCTTTTTTGCCTCCCCAGGTGTGTGTAGAAAAAACTTCACCCTCATAAAAGTCCTAGCAACGTGGAAACTTTTTAAGTTGCCCTAGGACCGTGAGGTCTTTTATGTCTGAAGTTGTGAGATTAGCAACTTTAGATGTCTTATACTTGAGATATTTTAAATTGATATTCATTGAAATTATGTTTCTTTCCTATGTTCAAGAAGGACAGGATTTTTAGTTTCCCTGGCAGTTTAAATCAAAAGTTTACTCTAAAAGGTATTTTAATTAAAACATTACGTTTTACAAATTTAAATGTAAGTGAAAAGGATCGAAACATCAAAGTTGGACTCTAGTATCTCATTAGGCGCACTTTTAACTTTTTTTTAATTTATGCGCTCCTCAAACGTCGTATCAAATGTGTTGCCAGCGCACCAACATAATAAATTGCATGCATTTTTATAAAACCTTTCAACAAAGTACGTTCATTAAATTATAAAGGAGGTCAAATCTCTTTAACCATCGTTAAAGTCCACATACTTTGCTGGGCAAAGTGAAAAGTCTTGGGTCTTACCAACCTTTAGATTAAGTTGACAAACTGAGCAATTTGTTTAGGTTTTAGGAACGAGTGTTTACAAGTACGGCGGGTTTAACCAGCAATTAAAATTAGTATTCAGGTCAGCTTTTCATCTGTTTTCTAACAAAAATTTCTTTAACCTTACCAAGTCTAATAAAAATTGTAAGAGCTCACATTTAATTGTACCAAATTATTTTTAAAATATGACTTGTTGGCCGTGTGGTGACGGCAGTAAGAATACATTAGTCACCACCCCAACTCCTCCTGCGGGTGTCGTAAGAGTCGACTAAGGGAAGTGTCACTGACCATTCTCCAAGATTGATGATGGACAGCAGCGTCATCATAGTGGACACATTACTGCGATCGCCAACCCGCTTGCCCAGCGTGGCGATTATGGGCATTTACCTCCTAATGCGTCTATACGCATAGTTAATAGGAGAGGCCTACGTCCAGCAGTGGACTATTATAGGCTGATGATGATGATGATGATGACTTGTCAAACTTATGTGAAATTTTTGCTTTGACTGTCAGATACATATTACAGACTGCTCTTTTAGTGTAGGTACGAGTAAATAACAAGCAACACTACGGTAGAATACCGGCTCACAAGTGTCACAAGAAAGATAACGTCTTCCCCGTATATTTCCCCAGACATAATTTTACTTACCGCGCATGAAACGGAACGCCATTGTCTATGCCCAGGATTCATTAACGATCAAACGTATCGGCGACCAATACCCAATTTCCCGGATCGCGCATTTGATTCCGTGGAACAAAGCTGCAGCATAGACAGGCATTCTTTCGGATTTCGAACTAGATACATGATACATGACAGCCGAGGGGGGGCCCGCATGCCTTTATCTACTTCCCCTAGGCCAACAAATGTAAAAAGATCTCTCGTGAAAAACTCGCGTCCGTTCGTTTCGTCTTTTTGTGAGCCTGGCGCGGGGGGAGGGGGGGTCATTTTTTATTGGTGTTGGTGTATAATGCACATTTTTGCACGGCGCTCTGCACGCGATCGAGCTCAGCTCTGCAAGGCACACACACAGAGGATGTCAGTGTGCACAATAGCACGTCGATTTTTATGTGGATAGGATTTTTATGTGTAGCGTTATGACACAGGTGTGACGCATTATCTTAAGTGCGGTCTGGAATGGAATAATGAGATGTTTTATGAATTTAACTCCTCAGTCAAGCTTATTTCAAGAAATTTCATAAGGTTATTATTGGTCGATTGTGTTAAGCACTTCTAAGAATGAACTTTTGACAGTTATATATTGAACCTTATTAATATGGGGGTAAGACTCATAATTTTTCGGATAGTTTTAGCGTCATATATATAGGCTCATTTCTAAACTGTCAAATGATTATTCTTAGAAATCGTCAACTATATTATACTGGCATTTTAATAACACGTTTTATAAGTTATTATAACCTCCACTGAGCATTTAAACAGATTTTTTGAGAATTGCTCCACTAGGGACCATGAGTAAAGTGTATAAATATCTATGGGAATCGTAACCATGATTGAAAACAGTATTAAAGCACACATCGAAATACAACGGATACATAGTCGAAATGTACATAATACGGAATGACGTAGGAAAAAATCACACCCCGGCAGACGGGTGGGGTGGGAGGCAGTGTTTTTATTTTCCGATTGGCGGATTGCAGCCAGCAATGATCGATGGAATTAACGTGCCTCGAGCCAATTTGAATTTCGAATGTAAATTAAGTCGTTTTAATTTTTAAATTTAATCTATGGTTTGTACTTTGATGCCAGTGTTGCCATTACAAAGTATAATTATATGGAATGCTTATTTCGTTTGGAATTCGATTAAATGATCTCATTGTTAATGATTCAGAAAAATGTTTACATCACATTTTGTATTTCCATATTAAAAGAAGCTACCTGATATAAAAACTATGCAAATTTTAACCTTCAGAATGCGTATTTACTTTGATCTTGGAAAAACATGTATGACACGTTATTATAAGAACCTACGCAAAACATCTTAACAGCAACTTTACGTATTACAGTAAAATAGTATGTACAATACAATACAAGTGCGAAAAAAGGAAGTTCGAAACGATAACGATAAATTAAAACATGACAAAGTGTATCGTACGTCGTGTCGTACAGATGGCCTTCCGAAGTTTCGACTTTACAAATGAACTTGACAAATGATTTCTAAATGAACCACTTCTCGCAAAATTGCGTAAATAAACACCATCTTTAATTAAAATCACACTAAAAACATATATATCGTCATTAGTCATCATTCAATTGTATGTCCCGGAAAACATTACTGTCGGTACCAGACTTGTATAAGTAGGTACCTCACTAACTTTCGTATGCCCCTGGGCACGACGTAGTGGAACCAATCAATTTTTACAATTTCACTAAAAGTTGTGTATACTTATGATCGAAGAATAAAATTATTTAGTATTTACTATTTAGTATTTGACATTTAACATTGTAACTTGGTTTACCATGCCTGTTTCGATCCGTTCTCTTAATGGGCTCAGATTGTCACTAAAGGGCCATGAAACATCTTCCTGTCATATATTATGTCTTTTTTGAAGCTTAGAGGAAAATGAGGCAAGACTTTCGGCGTGGTCGAATATTACATATCTACTTAATTGACTCTTAATGTTCAATCGCTAATTTTCAAATAAGATTTTTTTATTATTAGACAATAAATCTAATGCGTGTGATATTAGCTGCACATACTTTAAATTAAACTTAGAATTTAGCATAACTATCTTTAAAACAGGGGTTCATGTCCTATATTTGCCGATTTCTAAGAATGAACTTTTGACGGTTATATTAGTCCTTATTAATACAACAATTTTTTCGATAATCTTAACGTCTTGTATATATAATATAAGGCTGGCTTCTGAACTGTCAAAACTTTATTCTTAGAAATCGGCGACTATAAGATATGAAACACGTGGGTAGTTTTTGTTAAATAAATTAAATAACCTTTGTCATGGGCTTGAAACAAATTCCCGCCAGGAAGCAAAACGCAGTAACTCAAAAACCACTTTAAATAATTATTTAGTAATTCCGCTCGCCCACCCAGACGGCCACTACAAAAAACATTACATAGGACCAACGTCCATCAAAAATTCAATGCTGTCCACTCTGTAAAAAAAGCAGAACTTCATAACATTTTTCATCGCAACGCATAAAAATCTTTTCAACGTTGCGTATTATGTTTTTTTATTGCTTTGCATCCCCGTATTGGATAAGCGTATATCGTATATATTTCGATCCGCTTCCCGTTTACAAATTAAACACACCCCACGGGGTGGCCGTATATGCATTTGGTGTTGTGTATATGATTTACGCCATACATTTGGTATAATTGAAAATGAAAAATGGCGGGCGTAATGGCGTCGGGTGGACAAAGCAAATAATTTCGATTGACGTGGAGGGACGCTGTATTTTTAGGTTATCTAGTTATGTCGTTATGTCATTACGTTTTAGGGGATTTAAGGCCTGGGTTGGTACTGGGGATATATCGTTGCAATTTTGTTATAATTAGCTCCACCATTACTCTCAGGCTCGTCGCCGATTTAATCAAAAATCTGTTGCGTGTGTACATGTACCTACAATAACGACTTCGATTGGATATCTTGATAAATGTAGCTCAGCTATAAGCATGTTTTAATTGAAGTTCCAGACAAATTTATTTCAGTACATTCTGGTCATTTTACGACGCTCAAATACAATAAACAAAATTATGTTCATGTGTCGTATAAAATGAGAAACTCAGTGAACGCTACCGATCATTTGAAATGGGCTACATCTATATATATATATATATATAGCTCAATTCCTTTTATATGTTGATTATATTTACTAGTATATGACTTATGCAAGCTAAATCCATGAAACTTAATATGTATAGTTCACGGATAAACTTAGATCGTTACGACTATGGTATACGATCTCGAAAATCTGTCCATGTCAGTTTATTAAAACTTAAAGTTACCTATCAAAATATTAGCACCGACCTACTTTATTGCTTTTTATAATCATGGACAATTAGTGATACCGCAGCGAAATAACTGTCAACAAAATTTGGTTGGCCGGAATCTATCTGTCAACTTTGACAATCGTAAGATGTTAGAAAGAGACAAAACATATTTTAACTAAAAATGGTCATGTTAGAAGTTTATGGGAGCAACTTTCCCGACGGTCCACGTGCCCCCAGTTTCCTCTACCGAGCTCTACTCTAGTGAACCATTACCTCAAGGCTGTATAAACTAATGAGTGACCCAGACTAACTTGCGGATGAAAGCGAAAGTTCGCATCTGCCGTACATTGGTACTCCTACCCTATATAAGTTTAAAAATAGGTACTAATTCGCAGACATCTAAATCTTCGCAAAAAATATGGAATTTAAAAATTATTCGGAATTAATTTTCAGATGATAGTTTCTCAAATAAAAAAATATCGACTTAACGTCACATTGTCATTTTTTCACTTATTTTGGCCTACGGACACAACATTGTAATTTTACTGTTTGCTCGTGAGCATTATGTACAGTCACCGACAATAATGTATTATACTACGAAAGTCGCCTTAGAGCGATATGAATAAAAGCGCGTCATATATTTTTGCAGCCTTCGTGGTAGTCGAGTCAAAAAGATTTAGACAGGAAAAAACTTCTTTCATTCCCATTTTAATATCAACCCCAATCGAATGAAAAGAAAATTAGAACACGTCGTTGCTTTAAAAACGTGGGATGAAATTTATAGAGAAAAGACATCAAGCGTTATTTAAAAGTCTACACAATTTTAAACTAAAAGCTGCATAAGTATTTAAAAGGATTTTTAAACACTTATGCAGAATCCAAAAACATAGACTACGGGAAGTGTTGGTATGTTTCAAACTTCTGGCTACACCGCTTTCAGGGGTCATTCACCCCGCGACTCTAACTTATTCATTAACGTCACCCCACATCTTTAAGTCATTAACGCTAAAGTCCTTTTTCCTTTGACAGAGCGCCTCATTAAAATTGTCCTAAGACTTTATGACCGGCCTTGTGCACTTGTCGTGGCACTTATGTTTTTGCAATAAAGTTGGTTTTTGCGGAAACCCGCGGTTTTGTCGAACAAGAATTTTTCCTTTTCAGCTAGGATGTTTTCAATTTAAATGCGGACTTGTTTAAGAATGTACAGAAAAGTCTGTACGTACAGTGAGACTCATTTAAGGTGCGATTTGCTTGGACTTGGTGTTCCAAGTATTTTCCTTACATCGTTAAAAACATGTTTATGCGGCTTTATTAGAGAGATTAATTGCGCAAACACATCCAAAATTCCTTTTCAAAGAATTAGCATTGCCATTAATTTTAGTTTTATTCATTTTTCTATCATACCTAAACATCTCTGAGCGAATTTGAGTCATTTTATATGTAGTTGAAGACATAAGACAATGAAAAGTAGAAAATTAACATGAAGTCAACTTGAGTATATTGTGGCAAGTTCAAATACTAAACAAGGCCAGAGATTTTAAAAAGTTAACGAAAAGTCTTTGACAGTTTAACCGTCTATAAAAAAAATTGTGAATATCGTTGCACCACAAAAATTAAAATCTTTAGCTACAAAACGAACATCTCACGAGAAAAGTCTTAATACAAGCTAAGGAAGAAATTAAAACCAGAAATTTAAAAAAAAGTGAATCATAGCGTTCCTGTTTCCCTTGTTCCCCCGCTGTTTAACCCAACCGGACCTTATTGATTAATATCAATACCTATCTAATGATTCACATTTCACCATAAATACTGACATTGCGGCGCTCACATTATCTGATTTAAATCAACGCTAAATTGTAAAGATAATTTCTACTAATTACGACTTTTTTCTATTTGCTGGTAATTTTATTGCCTGTAATACATGTGACATTAGAAAAAGGCGGCAAATAAAAAAAAGCGTGTAGGTTTTACTGCCCATAGACATTTGATTTTTGCATCTGTTTTAGGTACTGCCAATTCTAGTTTTGCCATGCTATAAATGGTCAAATTCAAGCCCTATTAACATCGATTTTTACAACGACAATAGGTCATTAAAATCGCTAATCACATCGCTAATTAATCAAAGCTCGCATGCCATTGTAAAGCCATTAACCAAATCAGACCGATAAGCAGGGCAATGACCTGACACTTTTATTGTTTTTTTTTGGTCGTTAACGAAAGAGTTGGGCACGCGAACCCTTCGAACTGCCTCGATTATTGCATTTCCTGTGTAAGAAGGACGTATGCGATTAGGATTGTGTAGAAAAATATGTCGTTTGTACATAGTGGTTTGGTGTCTTCAAGAATAAAAGCATTGACTTAAGAAATTACTATATTCCCATGCGGAATTAGTATATTAGGTAATGGCATGGCAGTAAGTGGTGACCAATTGACCATATGGTCACTACTGTTGTTGCGATAAACCTGTTTCGGTAAATAAATGACGAAAAGCTTAGACAATGCAAGTCAAACAAGTATGTAGGTCTACTTACGGAAATTTATTGTACTAAGCCTACGAATACTTAGGGACATGTATTTTTACAATTTGTCATAGAATGACAGAATGTGTTTCACTTTACAGAATAGCGTAAATTCAATAAAAAGTTTTGTCATTTAAAAAAAGCTACGTCCCGTTCGTGTCTAAAATATTCCTAGGTACGTACTGTACCTAGGAGTATATTTTAGACACGAGCGGTTCACAGCGTATAAAAAAAATCTAATTTCTATAGTGACAAAACTGCTTTGCCAGACTACAATTTAACATTTTAATTATTAACTCGCAACACCGCAACCCACTCACGTTTAAATTAAAATACGCATGGATTCGGTTGGAATGTTCGGTCCATCGGTTATAATTATGTATTCCTATATCCTCAACGGCAGAGTGACAACGGCTAAAAAAAGCATGTAAACCCAGCGGACGTGCTGCATAAAAATTAACCAAGTATCCTATGCAGCGTGCTTAAACTTCAAGATAAATTAGTATGCTTAATCAGGCCTGCCAACCTTTTTAAAAAACACTTAACCTGTATAGTAGGCAAAGTCTGCACGCTCCGTCAGCCAAGAGTGCTTGGTGCATAATCTGGTAAAAATAGAGCCTCTTGTCTGTGGTCGAGTGTCGTTGTCTATGGGACTTATTTTTTACTTTTTCGTCTCAATGATGCATTATTTCATGGCGCACTGAAGTATGGAAGGGGTGGTATTTTTACAATGTTTTATGCAATAAACTACATAGAATAGAAGATACCTAAGTTCTGTAACTATCTACTATCTTGATTTTATATTGTTTACTAACTGTACAGAATGTAGTCTCACTTAGTTAATCGTCAGAATGAACAGGCGGGAACAAAAAAAAAAGCAGGGTTACTTTCTGCGCATTAATTTTCCTTCTTTTTATGTGGTTAGGTAGCCTAATCTTTTATAGGTTTCGTACAATATAAGAAAACAATGTTATTTATAAAAATGCCGCTCATAAAAACGATAAGCTTGCCGTAAGCTCGCCGCAGCTTATCTGAAGGAATGAGCTTTCCGATTGAAAAAACGAGGCCAAGCGGTTTTCAAGATTATTAATATTATTATGCAAAACTTAGGTATTAATAATGTCATATACTTAAAACTTAAGTACTAATTGGATTCATGCGCATTGTTAAGCATGTATTGTATTAAGTTTCTATGTATTTAATTTTTATCATCACACTTCATAATTGACTTTATTTCTGGTTATAATAAAACTACAACTGCCTACTCGCTAACTAATATACGAGATTAGATGGATTACGAAAATGAATGAGCTTTTATTTTATTTACCAATGTTTTATAAGTTTATAACAGGTCCAACTATGCGAGCTGAATTCCCGCCGAATAAACTTTTTGTTCAGAAATTTTTCTTTCCATCCGTGCTTCTTTACATTCTTTCAACTTTCGAGGCATAAAGAAAATGAAGTGACCCAAATGCAAACTGCCGTATTTATTACGTGAAAACAACTTACGTCTATTACATTCCTTCAAACCCCTTTTTTAATTCGAAGAATTAAAGATTCCCGACTACTTTACAGAGTAACACTTGTGCATGTTTCAGAGAAATGCATTCACTTTATCAACATTTCCAGAAGGTCTTAAATAAATGGAACGCATTATTACATATGGCATATTAGCTCGGATGCGTTTGTCTCGTAATTAGCTTAAAATAAACTTGTCTCTCTTCGCTATGTTCAGTTTGGAACGCCCATCCTCTCACAGATAATAACCGAAGATCATAGACTAACGACTCCTTTTTATGGCGGGAAAAGTGAAGTTGTCATAGTTTTACATGCGCGCTCTTCAAAAAATATAAAATAAATGCGGGAAAAAAATATGTGCAACTATGCACCTTTTTAAATTACATTATTTATGTAGCTACAACTACAAAACGAAATGCTGATCACTTATTTGCGGCTATCTAAGTATAAAGAATATGATATTATAATGAGATTGATTCTGTTCAAGGACTTGCCGAAAAAGTCAAACCGCCAATTTAAAATACAATTAAAATCATTATAAATTATTCACCACTGAGATGATTTCATCGGAATCTATCCTTCCGAGAAACTCGATCGAGCTCCAAGCACTGACTCACATGAGTAAAAAATACTAAGCGGCTCAAAATTCCACATAGCAACAATGTTGTACAACAACATGAATTAAGAACATGATATAAACTAATAATATACTTTACGAATGCAAGGTGAAGTGTTCTGTAATGATTTTATAGTTTTAAAACCAATTTTGTCATAAAGCATTTCAGGAAAGTTATACGTATAAGTGCCAACCTAAAAAATCTTTATTTATTTGAGCAAGTAAATTACAGCTTAGGTCCAAAAAACACCTTTGTTCAAAAACACATGTTCGTTTTATAGTTTCGGAATAAAATTATACGGACGGACAGATAAGCATGAATAAACTTAAATGGTACCCTTTTCGCTGTGTTAACTATGAAACCTTAAATATACGATAAATTTAAAAAAATGTGCATAAATTTTACCATCCATAGAAAATTTGTTTTTCTATGCTAGTGAGCAGAATCCCTTAATTTTACTCTACTACAACTCTTGAGAAGAATTGAAAAACATCTGTACATATTTTAAATTTATGCCATAAACAAAGATATTTCAGATGAACTTGACTAACCATAATATTATTACTGACTGAACTAAAATTACTAAAATATATTATTCATGTCTAAGATCGAAATGTTCGAAGTAGGTACTTATTAAAAAGTGTCTGTACGCAAATTTTGGATACTCGCATCAAATGGATGTGAAAAAAACAAACTATGGTAAACAACTCTTTGACACCTGTGCTTTTCAGACACTAAAATGGAAACGTGAGAGCATCGCTGGAGCCCTAGAGGACATTAGCATTTGTCGGGGGGAACGTGGACAGAAATAACGCGGCGCGTCACCAATGCGCTCCGTTTGTTTTATGGACAGTTATTGCCAGCCTTTAATTACGGCGACGCCATTTTCAAGATTTGTGGAACGTCAAATTTTGGCGCGTAAAGACTCATTTACGCGGATTAGAAAAATAAATGATGATCTATGGTATTCGAGGTATTTTATTAGGGAAATTAGTATGGTTGTAACCTTTAAAAATAAGATAAGTACCTAATACAGTTGATCATAAATGTAACAGATACATTTAAACAAGTTTCTATTTTAAGAATTTAATGTTATCGTATTGAAGATTTTTGCAGAACAACTTAAACGTATTACTTGAATTGCGGAATAGCGTGTTCGCGTGATTATAAAGGTGCTGTCAATATTATTGTGTTTTATATAACACCGAAAAATATACTGCCAGCAATACAGTTAACAATGTGGCTAGACAATTTCTATACCTAACTATTATATGTATATTGTATTATACATTGGATTTAACTAACGGTTACTGGCTTTTCGGGTTACCCCAATTGTTGACCGGTAGAAAATATTTTAAAGTATTATAAGTCTACCTACTGAAAACGGCTTTTCTATTGAAAAGTTACAAGCTACTGGTACTGGTTTTTAAATGTTTTTTGCAATTATTCTGTGCAGAAGAATTAAAAAAAATATTTCCCTTTAAAAAGCGACGCGAAAGTCTACGGGTGATTGTTTTAATTTACCAAACTTTTGCGCTTATAATAATATTTGTCATTATTTATAAATTATGGTATAATAGTAGGTATATATTAGGCCAGGCCCCTATATTGTATATATTCCCATACAAAAAGTTGTCAATTTTGAAGAATAGTACGCTTGTAAAGTTTTGTGGTATAGGCCACAGGTATTTTATTGTTACAAGTATCTCCCTGTAGAAGATTAGTAGAAAGACTATAAAATGTACTAATTTATCGAATCGCAGTAAATGCATACATTAAACATAATGCATTTGTTGTTTGAGTGGGCTATTCCGTACAATTACTTAGCATAACAATTTAAATTGCTTTTCCGTGTTCAGCGAATAAGTTTTAAAAGTAAAGTCTGCCCATACCAGTCGACCAGTCGCGGAACACCAGTTTTCAACGTAATTACAAGACGTATTGTCTGAATGGGACATTCCTTTTGCTCGCCCTTGAATGTCCCAATCTTGTAATCCATTAATTTCTTATAATATGGTTACAGATATATTACAATGACTAAAAAAATTATATATCTGTAACCAATCACAAGAAGGGCAATTCTATGCAAGAGTGTAATGAAAGTGACCAATTTCCAATGTCTCGGATGTTTATTTATTAATTGTGCAAATTTTACTATTATTATGTCTAGATATCAAAAAAATACTTATCCAGATACAGTATAACACTTACACTTTGATCATAAGCAAATAAACAGACGGTCAAATGGTCACTTTCATTAGTTACTTGGATTTACCCAGAACATAACAAAGAACTTAAAAGTAATATGAACGACACTTAATATTGTACACACATTCTATTATCAGTCAATTATATATAACTCAAAGCATTTTACTGCTTTCAAATCATAAAGGTCATGTTATTTCGAGAACAACGCACAATCCTATTGAACGCACCGCATGTGGCTTCAATGCCATTCTGGGGGCTACTACAGTCGCCACCAGATATATCAGAGCGGCCATGGTGCTCAAAAATATCTAAACATGCACTCCAACGTCATAGCGTTACATTACAATAGAGGCCTGGGGGGTACGCCATTTATTCTCTAACCGTGATACTGACCAGGATACTTAGCCAAGTTGCCAATCGCTAACGCTTAGTAGCGTATCGTAGTTTTCCCTCTCTGTCACTCTTTCATATTAGTGCGACAAAGACTATTAGCTGACTTTCGCTCACGATTGACGATTAAGCGTTAGCGATTGGCAACTTGTCTAAGCACCCTGCTCAGATATTTGTGAGTACCCTAACCGCTACAATTTATCTGATGGCGACGATACAAAGCTAGCTTGTTCGTTCGAATGTCTGTCTTTCTCTAACACTCTTGCTTATTCCCGCCAAAGAGACATAAAGCCATAGAGTCATAGCAAATCTTTTTTTTTCTGCGATAAAACGAACGATTGGTGGTGGCAGTATATACCGCAATTTTCGAAAATTGTTAGTTCGAAACAACTGTCTCTGTCACTCCAATCGAAGCATAATTGGAACGACAAAGACAGTTGCGAGATTTACGACATTCAGTGTTCGCAGTAGGCTGCACTCCATATGTCCGCGCATTAATTGCATCTAAAAGCACTGCAGCTCTGCAATGATTTACAACGCACGGGATTAATGCTGCAAATTTGAGATCCAGTTGACATTCTATATAAATTATTAGTATCCTGAGTTACAAAACATAATGCTTTAGGTGAATTCTGTGTAAAGATGAATCAGTTTAATATTGTGCACACAATTCCCTATATTATACATCAAGCTGTTCATTATTCGCGTTATTAACATAGAAACAAAAATCTACCGGCAAAGTAACTGCAGCCATAGCCAAGATGCAATCGTAATACAGTGTGTAAGTCTAATACGGGCGATCAATTAAACCAGGCAAGGGATTCATTAGTGCAGTAATCATGGATTACAAGGTTTTTTTAAAGTTACTCTTCATTATGACCCCACAGAATTTTTTTTAGATTATCGGAGCAGCAATGTAGGTACGAACATTTGTCATTGTTGATATGGCAGTTATGTCATCTGCTTTTGAAATTAGCTGTCATTGAGTATTTAACTCGCGTATGTTGCTCTACATTGCGCGCCGAATTATTTTGTATGGAAATTTTTGTTGCTCTAATTTTAAGTAAAAGTTATTTGAATGTACTTATTATGTCGTAAACTAACACCCGTTAAGAGCTTCGCCCGTATTAGACTTACACGCTGTATACGACAAGCGATAGGTAAGTCTCGTGACCATAATAATGTATGGAAATGGTCACGTGACTTTTCGTTCAAATCTGTAATTCTCATACATTTACTATTTATCGTTTATCGTATACGATTGCAGAATGGCATCTTGGCTAAGCCGGCTGGTCAGATAGGTACTGAAATAATTGTGGATTCCCGTAAACTCTATGAAGAACTAGACTTTTTATTCCTTATAGTCCACTTGCTGCATCACAGTCAAATCAGTCAATGGCAGGATTCCAAAACCTTAGTTTACATTGTAGATATTAATCACGAACAAAAAAAAATAAAGGTATTACATTGAATTATCTAATGAATAAAGTAGTATTCATAAATGGTGCGTTCTGTTACTATTCAACTGTAGAGGGTAATTTTAAGCGACTTCTTTTCATCTCACACACCTAACTACGAGTCTTGTACCTATTGCATTCCAAATAATGCCATAATAAGCCATTAAACAAAACTACGCTCTGGCCCGTAGTAATAAGAACGAATAACATTCATGTTTAGACACCTGTACTGTAGTTAGTCCCGCGCAAGACTGAAGTATTCTGAAGGGCGGCGTTCATTACCCTAGCAAGCCCTTCACTCGTAGTTAGCCCACTATATTTAACAGCCTTGATTTGTCACCGTCTACGTTTTATTTTTTCCCTTCGTTTCATGTTTACTCTCGTTTATTCGCCGCGGATCCCTGCGTGCACAGTGCATTGCCCCGTACCGAAATAAATTGTCGCGACGGAGTGTCGTGCGTACAACCGGTACCGATGGCGGCTGGATAAAGAACCCAATGCCAGACATGCTCGCGTTCCCGCCAAAAGGAGCTGAACTGTCACTTTCGCGTGGGTGCGTTCCGTTTCACGCATCGCGATGGAGTCGGCGGCGCGATGCCACCGCAGCGAGCGGTGAAAAGCGCGCGAATCCATAACGACGCAGATACGCACGCCGGACATTTTTTGTCATTTAAAAATTTTCATTCACTTGTCTTTTCCTTGAGACGTGATTCAGTGCCTTTTCTCGTTTTTGCAGACAAAGAACTATTTGTATGTCGGAACTTCGACAACTTAATTAACACGACGTTAAAATATGATTCTTTCTTCCAGATGCTCTGTTTATTTATTGGTGACACATTTGGACGTTGATGGTCGGTTTTGAGTTTAATATGGGAACAAATATTATACTTTTTACTAACCCGACGTATTGTTATGTTATCCATAAACCTAGTACATAAAAATATAACCAAGTACCATATAACAATTGTGTTGACGTTTTAATATTTGTAGCACTTCCAACTGCGTACAACCTACTTACATAGAATCGCCATGCCCTACACTTAAATTCAGGCATGGAGTTACAAAAATTAGACATTACCACTTGAAAAGCAAAACCTACATATCGTCAGTTGTAATATGATATGAACATACCTGGGATAACTGGGGGCAAGTTATAGGGATTTGATATCGATTAAAAAGATGTCGATATAATTATAATAAAACATATTCTTATTGAACATTCTCGATTACAGTACAGAGGTTCGATGTCATATCTGATATCAGGCCTCTTCAGATAGTAAAAGTATGCAGATGTAATTTTAATCAAAATTACAATTTAAATATTGATATTTTAATATTAATTGTATATTTTGAAAACTATTTTAAAATAAACGCGTAAGTACCCGTTTAAATTTGTTTTTTTATTTTAATTAAGAGTAAGAACCTAATATTTATTTATGCCAAATAACATTTTGATGTTGTCATTCACAGTAACATCGATATATTTTTAGTCGATAAAATATTTTGCTACATCACTTTCGTATAGATGCCCCGAGTTATCCCAGGTATGAATATGAATTAATGTAACCACCAAATGACGACTTTTCAGGAGGGCCAAAAAACGAAATGGACATTTATAAAGTATGTTGTATCTTTTTAGTTAATTATCCTATTGAAATGATGTTTATCATGTTTGTTTTATTTTTGAGAGGTCTATTTGATAGACAGTTACTAACTGCGACCACACTTATAGTTCAGGAAATGGCTGGTGCTTACGTTAAATATTTTCAAAAAAATTTGGAGATACGTTAACAAATCAATGAAAATCATCAAAAGTGGATTTCGGAATTTAGTGTAACTCACAAATTGAAACCAAATTGCTTATGAGCCATACAATGCAGGCGGCGCTTACAGCAGTGACGTTTATAAAAATATGGTGAGTACATTAGGAAAGACATGTTTTGTACTTACAAATTCGTACTTACGTTAAAATATTGTCTATGATTTTTGGAAACCCTTACATACGTTAATAAAAAACGTAGAAACCTAATAAAATGGCAAAGTTTTTGTTAACGTATTCGACATTTTTTTCTAGATATCAATATTTCATATACACCGTTCGATAGAGCAGAAAATTTGCAGTCGAACGGTATACTTAACTCAATTTCGTCATTTTGGTGGTTACATTAATTCATATTACAATCGACAATGTAATTATTATTTATTAAAGCAACCGTGTATTTTACCACAGAATTTGCAAAATTGTCTGATATTAACCCTGAAAATATACTACCCATACTTGTACCTACATTATGAAGGGTCCACGGAAAGAACATGTCTAGTCAATTCAAATTACAGAAGGAAAAACCACCTTACTTTTAACAGAATAAGGTGTGAATTTGCCCTGATTTTTTTAAGCATTGGACATGTTTTTTCCGTGAAACCTTCATATGTACAGTCAGCTGCAGTGAAAAGTACCTAGACCCCCTTGCATACAAATTTGTATGCAAGGGAGTCTACTTTTCTCTGCAGCAGACTGTACATGAATGAGTACTCGTACATGTCACACAACATAATAAAACAATTGCATCCAAATTCCAAAAACACTCAAAGGCAATAAAACTATCAGTAGCAAATAGCCACGTATTAAAATCACGAAATAGACACTAATCGGTTCTGCGAACAATGTGTTAGATAGCCGCTGTATTTACTGCCTACCGCGAACATTAATAGTCGTAAACGAGCATTTGTCGCTCTCACACCGATGACTAGTTCGTTGGAGTGAGAGAGACAACATTTTCGAAATTCACGGTAGGTCTACTGATTCAGTGGCACAGCATAGCAACAGTGTTGCCATCGATAATTAAATGAAACTAGCGAATCGAAAGGCCTAGCGAATTGGGCAATCGTAACGAAACGAAAATATTTATTATAGTAACATGACCAAAAAATTAAACACCACAGGATTTTAGTCTCAAAAACCGAATGGCCGAGTGCTGATGACTTGAAAGTGGATTCGAATCCCACCTCGGACGTTGGTGAACTACCAAAAAGACCTCTTTTTGTCTTTGGTATATGGCACCTTATATTATACAAGTATACGCATATTTTTCGACGCCCTGTTTATATTTTTTTAAAGACAAATTTTCTGCTTTACTCAATGGCGAGGAGGCTAGAGAATTCTAATTCACGTTTTTTTTTAATTTGCCGATTTAAGGCTTAACTGAACACTGGTGGATTGTATGCCAACCAGATGCCAACGTAATAAAGTAGAATGGTCACTATGGTTCGCGTTACATAGTATTAGGTACAATGTACGATAATCATATATTGTTGTATATTTACATACAAAGGTTAGTCATAGCTTACGTGCCCGAAGAAATACCAGCTTTTGTGCAAATTGTAAACAAATTATGTTTAGTTCAAGTGAGCCGTATTTTTATGAAGGTTTTCTAAAGGCTGTTTTGTTTTTATTCGCGTGTTATGACTGGGTAAAATTAGGACGGGGTAAAAGTAAAAACAAGTACCTATATAAACATTTGTTTTCTTTCATTAAAAATACGTCAGAATGATATACATTGTGTAGGTAGGTACTTATCCATATTTACTGTTTTTCTATTGGACAAATGATACAAGATAGATAAGCAAATTAAAACATTTAAAACCCGATTTCTCCAAGATCCCATCATCAGACCCCAACTTGGTGCCAAAGGGACCATCTTGGGGTTATACCTTATACCCAATATACCCATTCGATTAAAAAAAAATCGGTGCAAGATTCTCGGATATATCGAGTGAAGGATCATGCAGACCAAAAGAGCATTCGCTATTCTATCCCCCTACTCTATGAAATTCGACCGTTACACGAAACGTGATTCGTTGATTTCGTAGAGTGGGGATAGAACAGCGTATGCTCTTTTGGTCTGCATGCACCTTAACATACATACAGTCAAGTGCAAAAAATAAGTATCGAAAGAATCCGCTCATAAATATGTTACGAGGTTCTTATTACACAGAATTACATACAATATTTTGTCTTTGGCTGTACAAAAAACCAGTCGAATTGAGAACCTCGATCTTTTTTGTTGAACTAACTAATCAGTGCAGGATGCTGAAAACGTGAAAGTTCTAAACTTCAAACAGAAGTTTAACCGATTTAAAGCAATCAAAATTACTCACCTAGCACTAGCACACTTATAGCCCCATTATATCGCTGCAATCAAAAATAATTGTCCGAAATCTCCAACTAACCACAGAACCTACAAGATTATCTTATATCTCAATTCTTATACCAATTCTCGGATGAACAGCGACCAAGATAACTTTGCAGTTTTATAAGTGGTTTCTTATTGGATTTGAGTCTTATTTGTATTGTGATAAGGGTGATGGGTGTTATTTCGGGTGCATTGGTGGGTTAATCCGAGTATCCTACGGAGCGGGTGACGTCTGCGACCATCCGTGAACCCGGTACGATCCGCAGATACATGATTTATTTATATTGGGAATGCAGTTTTAATTAATTTCGTTTTGACGCCAATTACACCGTCACTCGTAATGCTGTGCCTACCACGCAGGCTTATGATTGTTCCATTTTATCGTTTCTCGTAGTTGCCAACAAAGTTAGAACGTAGTAACTACTAACGTGCCTACTGCTTTTGGGCGAAAGTACCCAATAAAAGGTTAAAAATAAATATTATTGAACGATTTTACATAAATAAACCTAGCCCTACAACTTTTAGGTAGGTTAGGAAGATTCATTAATCATTCATTAGATGATTAAAATGTATTTTTATTTTTTATTTAATTGTGTTTTAGGATTGTAAATTATGTTTTATTACAATAATATTATTAGTTAAATTATCACTTTTGATTAAATATTTTCATTAGATCGCAACAACAATTTATATGTTTAAAATATCCTCGCAAATCTTAAAATAGATGTAATATTATGTTAACGAAAAGGGTAATCGTGTATAATCCCTTAAATACAATACCTTGACAAAGATTTATTCAAGTTTGAATTCTGGCATGCTGTCAATAGAGTCAAGAATACATGATGCATATATTGCATATGCACGACTATGGTGTTTAGGATTTTTTAAGCTTTAATTCTGATTCAATACTCACATAAGAGGTTGCTACAAGCAGTGACAGTTTTTATAGTGAGTTTTGGTTGTCAGCCTGCGACCATATATAACATGGACGTCTAACGCCAGCTCAAAAATGCCCCCAAAAATAATTGTTCAAATGTGTCAAGATGGGCAGGACATAGCGCTTTTCTTAACACCGCGCATATTTCGGCGCAACATCTTTGACAAATGTTTACAGAATAAAGCCAATCAAAACTTTGATGGACCAATCACAACTGTTTTTAAATGGCGGTTAAGTTTTTATAGGTTGATATTGAAATTCATTACCGTGACGCATTGAAGAGGGGGTGACACTTGTCAACTAAAATTAGGACCGTTTTTGAAAGGCAATTTAGTATGGAGTGCGGCTTCCATGTTTTATTTGTTCGTAGTTGTCAGCCGACGATATATAAATGACTCTCGCGCAGTTTTGCTGACGGTGCGCAGGAAGGGGCGGACCGCCGGACCAGTTTGGAGGCGCCCGCGCACGCCGGGCTGCCCTCGCCGTAGGTCAGGCAGGACCTTTACCATACGAGTATAACGATCCGTATACACTATACAGGGCGCTAACATCGTGCAGGCTTTTATTGAAACCGATTGAGATGCAGTTTTTGAGTCACAGTGAGCATTCATCATCATCCATGATAGTTCACTGCGGGACGTAGGCCTCTCCTATTAACTATGCGTATAGACGCATTAGGAGGCAAATGCCTATAATCGCCACGCTGGGCAAGCGGATTGGCGACCGCAGTAATGTGTCCACTATGATGACGCTGCTGCCCAATTCGTAAATTTCGAGGATTTTTCTCTGTCACTCAAACGAAGGCGTCATTAGAGTGAAATAGACAAATCCTCGAAATTAACGAATTTCGTTTTTCGCGGTAGGGACGCAGGAACCATGTTAAAGTAACGTTGTTGAGAAAATTGTAAGAAATACCAAATATCATACTACCTACTTGTCATCTTGACATGGTTTTAAAGTGGCCAAGTTCCATTTGGTTGACTGTACCGCTACAGCTAGGTAGGTTCGAGTACAGTCAAAGGCAAAATAAGATGTATATAAAAAGGCTCAAAAATCCAATGCAGTTTAATTCTATCTAATAAGAACTTATAAGAGGAAGTCGAAATTAATAAGAGGTTTCTTTGCAATACATATTTTTGCACTTGAATGTACAAAAAACAGCAAAAATGGAGTCGCAATGCAGCCGTAAAGCGAATAACTTGGTTGACTGTACGTCGTGACACAAACCGTCTAAGACAAGATATATCTCCTCTCAAACTCTCCCTAATCAACTCCTAATTTAAATTAATCACAGCATGCATCCATCATTCCACCCCTCTCACTAGTTTCGGAAACTAAGGCACGTGAGAAGTACTACGTGCCTTACAGCCAGATGCCTTTAGTTACCGCACATGGGCTATTTACACATAGACTACATATTAAACTAACCCTTTCGTCGGAAACGTCCGGGGCGAGAATTCTCATGACCACGTTGCTTAAAAAAAGTGATAATAGTAGTATAAAAATATGGCTTCTTAATAAAGGAAGTCATGAACGTCAAGTTCGACTTATTTTTTTATATTAGTCGGTTAACGCATTCGCTGCCAGGGGGTTAAGTGGCAATTACACTTGGTCGTTCGCCTAATCCGGTCGCTGAATCAAAGTATGTACAAGTACATATTATGTATGTATGTAAAGTATTTACATAGTATGTACATACTTTGAATCACGGGATTAGGATGATTTGTGCAAAATTGTCTCATCCAGTCGGGAGGTGGCCATTAGAATTTGGGAACGAAACTGCTTAGAATATCGACTATTCCATTTACGTCCATATTATTATGTCAATAATACCTAATACCATAAAACAGTTACTTTAACATTAATAGTTAAAATTAAAACCAGGTTTCATATCGTTCAAAAGTTGAAAGTTCACTTGTTAAGATTACTTTTACATCCTCAAGGAGAAGTTATTCACAATAACATCAGAATGTTGAACAAATACGTTGGCGTTTCAACTTTGATATCTAGAAAAGAAGTGGAACTCCTAGGGGAACATAACGTCGGCTGACAACCAAAACTCGCTATAAAAACTGTCACTACTCTTCGCAACCTCTTATGTCAGTATTGAATCAGAACTTAGATACGATCTCTATTTCATGTAGGTATTTGTTACTTAGTGAGTTTTGGTTGTCAACCGACGATAATAAGTACGAGTATGATCCATAAATTTCTAATTCAAATATTATTCGTATGGATCGATAGAAAAGTCTATAATTTAATTAAGCGCTAGTGAAAAGTGCATATTTGCTCCCGCCGTTCGGGCTTAGCTTATCACGTTTGGGCTCATTAGACTCGAGTTATTGTACGGTACATGAAATGACAAAAAAAGTAGTCCGTGATAAAACCTTTCATTAGGTAATGATCAACCTAGGTCCTACTCATAAAAATTAGTCCAAATACGAAAACACCCACACGCGTTCCCATCAAACCCACTATAATTTAAAAGGGTTAAAACAAAAAGTTAATTCGTAGTGACACCCCACATGCCGAGCCATCCGGCTCACAAAAACCCCACAGATACAGAAACGTCATTATAATCACTATAAAAAAAACAAAAATCGAAACGTATTGCCTTTCTCCCTTTGTAACGAACGAGTGGAAGAGACAGAAGAATAAAGACCGGCCCAGACGTGACGGGATCTGACATTTCCTCCGCATCGAACGATTATAAACAGATGTTATTCAGCCATAAATCTCTGTCTCGAATGACGTATGAAAAGTACTTTACTTATAAGATTTGCGTTTGTGAGATGTAAAATTGATGGTAAGGCTTTGGTTCGATTTGCATGACAAGGATAGTAAAGAATCGGTAAACGAGAAAATCGACGGGAAGGACTTTTTAACAGATTATTCCGATATGTATTTTTATCATCATACTAGCCGAGATACATCAATACATCATACTACTATATAAAAAGCATTCCACTACGAGTATAACGACCATGCCTTTTAACGGTTGCCAATGATCTTGATTTATAGTTCGGAGATTTTCTACTTACTACCTACAAGCCTTCAATTTATAGAAATGATAAAAACTAGGACCTGCTATGCGCAAAAACGTATAATAAAAACCATAAACAATGAACGAACAAAAAATATCAAGGTGTAACGTCTTTTTGAACTAAATCAAAACAACTGAACACCAACGGTCTTTTTAATTTGTTCCAGCACATTCCAATTTGAAACTGGAACATAGACCATAGAGTCGTAGAGATCCGAAATAGAGATATGAAGGAGATTGTGGGCGATAAGGTTGTATAGTAGCACGATTTTATCGTTAATCGACTAACTACGTTAGTGGAGAGACAGATCGAGCTTTTAACAATGTGCTTAAAAGGAAAGAAAGAGGAATCTTCATGGCCTTTGTTTTATTTAATCTAATTTCTTTATCTCTACGAACAATAATATTACTAACGATATTGATAGTTTCATTAACACAAAACCTGTTTTCTAGATCGCAATTGAGCAATTCTCAAAAAAAAATTGGATCACGTCTTCGATCATCATTATCATCATCATCTCAGCCATAAGAAGTCCACTGCTGAACATAGGCCTCCCATCTGGACCTCTACATGTACCGGTTAGATGCGACCTGCATTCAGCGTGTCCCGGCGACCTTCATAAGGTCGTCTGTCCATCTTGTGAGTGGACGTCCTACACTGCGTTTGCCTATACACCATAAATTGGTAGGCTTGGTAGAGTCAATCAATGATGCTGAGTAAAATCTACTACATTTTCAAAAATGTCACAAATGTAACATTCCATTTTAATTACCAAATGAATAGGAACTGGTATCAAAAAGGAAACTTCCATACATAGGACATTTTGAGAAATGTAATGGATCAGCATCATTAATTGACTCTCTAGTCAAAATCCAAATTTCCCAAAATGTCCCATGAAGTTTGTATGGATATTTCCTTTTTTGTTGAGAGGATTGCCTACCAATTTGTATCAATATCGAATAAGTGATCCAAATGTGCAAACATTTTGAAAAACAGCTCAATTATTACACTCAGAGATATCTATAGCGAAAAGTTTGCGTACTTGATTAATTCTAGTGCATTTTAGTAATTCTGCTTTAATAAATCCGGTATTCGAATATTCTATTCACTGTATAAAATTCCACTTGACTTGGGTTATACAAGATCAATTTGCTACGTTGCCAACTGGTTAGTGAGCGAATTCAAAATAAGGGAGGCCTCCTTTCCTCCTAGTTTCATTTAAACTGGTAACAGAAGTTATAGAAACCTTATCTATTAAAACAAAATTGTTAAGCAATGTCCTTATATCTGTTCTACGGTTCTGTAAGCTTAGTTAGTGCGACTGGACCGCAGTGAATTTGTATTTTGTTCAAGACAGATAACTGAACTATCCCATGATTGTTATAAAAAAAACAACATTGATGACATTTTACCAAATTAAAACAGTTAAAAACCGACTTTAACCGATTTCTCCAAGATCCCATCATCAGGTCCCGACTTGATGCTAACGGGACCACCTCGGAGATATACCCGTTCGATAAAATATTACATTACGACCATAGTGAGAAAAACATGTCTCGTACGACGTTTTTTAGTGCAGATGGCCCTCCGAAGTTTTGGACCTGACGTAAAATTACACACTTCTCACACTAAAGCCTAAAAATTTTATTTTTGAAAATCGGTTCACGATTCTCGGAGATATCGAGAAACATGTATACTTTTTAAAAGTCAGTTAAAAGTTGACATCTACCTGTTAGCCTGTGCTACAAGTTGATTGTTCTGTACAAAATTGGCCCCAGTCTTGTCACACGCTTGACAAAAAGCCATATCTCTAAATTTCAAAAATTTGTCTTCTTACCAACGACAGTCATCGATTCCTCAATCATTGCGACACAACCTTATTCCTGTCATCCAACCACAAAGCTTAGCAATTATGAGCTTTATTGTTACATAGATAAGAAACTTGTTTTTTTTTTGGGAATCTGATCTAGCTGTCAAAAACGACCGCAAAGAGAATGTGACCGCAAGACGCCATTACTCATTTGAGACACGTGTAATTCCCGCTTACAAATATAAGTATTAGTTGCTCTGAATTGAGTATTGAATATAACAAATTGATCTCTCTTTAACATCACTTGGAACGCTCGCTTGGACCAATAGATATTTAAGCATACGAGTGAAATACGAAGTGATGTTAAAATGAGTCATGTTCTAAATTTCGAATGCGGTTGCAAGTTTTTTTTGTTGGTTTAGATAATGCAGTTAGCTATTTAAATATTGTGAATTCTGTCAGTTTGTATTTGCCGCTTCACTACGTTAAGAAAGTTGATAAGGTTTAGTGGTAGCATTTTGTTTTGATGTGGAAAAAAATATGTAGACAAAATTGTATGTGTACTTACACTACTTACAGTAAGTAGTTTATTCTATCGAATAGGTATACTATAGTTGACAAGCAACTTCTGTCAGTACGAACTGGCCGGATATTTAAAAATATAGATTGGCTATTCAAAGATTTTTTTCCACATTGACTGCCAGACTATATCAGGTATATTATACCTAATCCTGACAGCGTTCTAACAACTATGAACGTTCAGGCCAAAAATCAGTGAAAAATATTCACCAAAATTGGCAACACAACCTACTTACTTTCGACGCTATAGTAGACTAAAATCGTGAACATAATTTTCACATAACAGTATTTTAACCAATCATTGCAGCTTAGGGAAAACCTCCCTCGACAGTTCCTGCTAGATTTCCACAATAACTATAAAACTACAATACACAGAATTTAAAAAAATTAAACTCACAAGTCTCATAAAATGTTTACAGAACATTAGCGTGCGTTATCCGCCACGCCATTTTGTATTTCCTTATGGTCGAAGCAGTTTCCCGCGTTTTTGTACCATAGACAATTCATTCGCTCATTAGAAACTGTGCATAATGCCATAGACTTTTCCGATGAAAATGTACACTTTCCTCAGAGAAATTTTAATTTTATATTTTCATTGTTATAGTTTAAACTGCAATGAAAATGAGGATTGTAAGTTGATGTCGAAATTTCACTTCGTGGTCTGAAGATTTAAAAAGGAAGCAGTTTTGAAAGGAGAAAAAATCGTTTCAATAAAGATTTTCTTCGTTTGTTATCTTGCTATGGAGAAAACTGATGTAATACGAATAATTATGTTATGTCAAGTCAATACGGTGTTACGTATACCTAATAGTCATCGACACTTCAGTTGAAGACCAATTAAAACTAAATAAATAATAAATCCACTTATAAAATTAGCGGACAGCAAAAACGGTCCCACTCTACAGCGTGTGTATTTGATACGGGCGAATATTTTAGTGGCGATTACTATCGGACCTAGGGAACCTATTTACATAAATTTATTTTAGAAATTAAGGTATTTTTTTTTTCGTACAAAATAATTGAGCCCGCAATGTATTGCATCCACTGGTAGCCACATTACTTAAAGTAGACATAAGTATCTAAACGTCATACGAGTCTCATGTCAGTTGGCCGGCATACATTGCTGCTGGGTTGCACTTTAGAAAAATCATTACACCTAATCAACAACAAAATTTAACGAAATGGTTATCTTATACGACTCGTAGGATCAGATATTATAGCTGGATTAATTATTCGCCCGTATCAAATACCCACGCTGTATTCTATGAATTAACCTTAACCACTTAGTATTCTCAGGATGCCTAATGCTAATACAATTCATACAGTAGTATCATAACTCCTTCCCTAGACATGCCACGTCAAAACCTACTCAATAAAGCAACTATGAACCGTCTGCTAACCTCTTCGAAACAACACGTCACCTAGCGTGCCTTATCGCGAGCCAAAAAGTTTTGCAAAGCAATTCCAACCCTTACTTTCGCTATGCCACAATGGTAACTATTCCCATGGCAATATAAGCCTTATAAACGTAAACACAAAGCTAAAACTAGAGTTAAAGGTCTAAGAAAGATATAGCTCCGAAAAAGTTATCAGTAGAATTGGAACAATGCAAAGTAATGCAATAAATCGAGTGAATTTCGGGTAGCGTGCGTCACGTAGCGTGTTTCAGTAGCTGCATAACTGGCGAAGAATTTAATAAAATGTCACGCCCGCGGAGACATTTTCGAAAGCATATTCCATATTGAATGCGAACAAAGCCGATACACTATTTAGGTCAGTCTACGTGTAATGGAAGTTGGATACAATTTGAGCAGGGATAACGGGAGAACTACACATGCCGTTTTATGGAATTGAAATAATCTTCGCTAACATTTTATTCCTTCGTTTCTTTCCTAGTACATCCTGCAATATTTTCCTCTTTTTATGAAAACAACGACGAACAAAAGCCTAATGGACGCCTCTCTTTTGTTTTCAGACACGACAGCACCATACGTCCTGTACAAAGATGGCGTGGAGAGAGCCCCACCAGGGACGCAGTGGGGTGGAGGCGTGCTCGACGGCGGCTACCAGCCTATGCAGCACCAGAGCCCTGGCGGACCTTCGCCGCAGCCCGAGCCTCAGTTGGCCTCGCCAGCTCCATCCCCTTACCCGCCTGCACCCCCACCCCCCGACCAATCCGCAGAGGACGCCGCCCAACAACTCGCACAACAACAAGCTCAACAGCAAGTCCAACAGCAACAACAACAAACGTCCCCTGAACACATGCAGGTCGAACAACAGCTCCAAAACCAACCGCAGACGCAGCCGACTCAAGACCATCTTGACCGCGGACCCTGCTTCATACCGCAGCCAGACTTAAATCAACAGTACACTCCGTATTTCAAAGAGACCCGGCCGGCCAGCCATATGCTCGGCGGTGGCGGCTTCCCGCTACATTATCTCAAACAAAACGGAGGAGTTCTCTCGCTAGAGGGCCCCTTGGACCAATACGGAGCTCCTGAGCTCCGCCACTTACCTGATATAGTGCAACCCGAGCCGCCGAAGCCACGCAAGCACAACCCTAACTCCGAGCTGAGGCTGTTCAAATGTCTGACGTGCGGCAAAGACTTCAAGCAGAAGTCGACGCTGCTGCAGCACGAGCGCATCCACACGGACTCGCGGCCATACGGCTGCCCCGAGTGCGGCAAGCGCTTCCGCCAGCAGTCCCACCTGACGCAGCATCTCCGCATCCACGCCAACGAGAAGCCGTACGCTTGCGTGTACTGCCCGCGCTCCTTCCGGCAGCGCGCCATCCTCAACCAGCACCTCCGCATCCATTCCGGTGAGAAGCCATATACGTGCGGGGAATGTGGCAAACATTTCCGCCAGAAGGCCATCCTGAACCAGCACGTCCGCACACACCAAGGCGAGCGCTATTCACACATATATGCCCCTCCCGAGTCCCCGCCCGCGGCGGCAGCTCGGGCCGCGCCGGCTCCTGCTGGCGCCGCGGGCGCTCCCCGCCGCCCCCAGCACGTTCGACTCGGTCTCGCATCCATTGGCCTTCCTATCAAACAAATTCTCGGTCTCCTCGCCGCGAACCGACCGACGCTCCTGTAACCGTCCCTAGTTCGATTAACCCACTCGTCGTATTTCCCAGACTTCGAACGCCCGATTGACCAAACTGTTCGATTTTTGCAGATGTCTCGCCGCATCTGATCTTCAAGAACGGGACCACGCCGACGTTGTGGCCGCAAGATGTGCCTTTCACCCCGGACGAGGGAAAGGAGGAGGTGATGTCGACATTTGGCGACGACGGCCAGAACGGAGAGCAACGAGGCTCGTGCTTCTCACCGGGCGACACGGCGCAGTACCCGGCGTACTTCAAGGATACGAAAGGGCTCAACCATACGGTATTCGGCTCGGGGCTGTCATTACAATATCTGAAAGGAGGAAAGTTACCGGACGTGCTAGGCGGACGCGCAATGCCACTATTCGTCCGCTGCCCGATCTGCCAAAAAGAATTCAAGCAGAAGTCGACGCTTCTGCAACACGGCTGCATACACATAGAGTCCCGGCCGTACCCTTGCCCCGAGTGCGGCAAGCGCTTCCGACAGCAGTCGCATCTTACGCAGCACCTTCGCATACACACGAACGAGAAACCCTACGGGTGCGTGTACTGTCCCCGCTTCTTCAGGCAGCGGACCATTCTAAACCAGCACCTCCGCATTCACACCGGCGAGAAGCCGTACAAGTGCACGCAGTGTGGCAAAGACTTCCGGCAGAAGGCGATCTTGGATCAGCACACGCGGACGCACCAAGGCGACCGGCCGTTCTGCTGCCCGATGCCGAACTGCCGGCGGAGGTTCGCCACCGAGCCGGAGGTGAAGAAGCACGTGGATAATCACATGAACCCGCACGCGGCGAAGGCGCGGCGCGCGGAGGCGAACAAGACGCCGCGGCCGCTGCCGCCGGCGGCCGCGGTGGTGAAGCCGGAGCTGTACTTCCCGCAGTGCTACGCGCCGCCGTTCCAGCAGTTCCCGCCGTCGACGCAGGAGTTCAAGCCGGCGGTGGGCCCGGGCGCGGCGCTGGCGTGCCTGCCGGCGCAGTGACCCGCGCCCCCGCCGCGCTGGCACCCCTCGCCGGCGCCGCACGCACCCGCGCCGCACGAACTCTACGCCGTCGACCGCCTCTACTAGAAGCCCGGCCCGAGGCTTCTACGGCCTCACTTGAGGCTCGATAGTATACGAGCGCACGCCGCGCACCCATAGACCCGAGATCGCTGTAAACAGGCTTCGATCTGTAAATACCGAGTCGTACTCTCCGAGTCAGTGTACAGTAAAGTTCATCACGAATAGTGTTACCGTTGAAAAAGCGAGTACAGATAGCGTTTTTGCTCCGTAATATTAAGTTACCACGTAAGAGTTAGGTTTCTCGGTGATTCTTCGAGCTCGAATTGTTCACAATATACGGATCGAACCAGAGATTAGACGTTTAAAACACTTCGTTTAAATCTAAAGTAAGATTTGAATCTTTTACCACAAGCATATTTCGCGATGAATGTCGTAGGTACGAGTGTGCCTATTTGTAATGACTTTACATAATTTGTAGACTTATTAAGTTAATTTTATTTACGAGTTATAAGAGATATGATCTGGCAAAAATAGGGAAAGAAATGCTCAAAATATCTTAAAATTTAGATAAAGTATAAGTTTGGGAATAACTTTAGGGGAATCAGAAGCTTTTGGAGTGTAACATCGACCGATAAGTATAGAAACCAAAAACGTAGGTTACCTTTTGCCATCATGACATTTTGTTTTTTAGTAAATACAAAATTTTCTGTTAAATTATATGAATGCATTTAATGAACTAGATAGCTGCGATATCTTCGTAACACATAGTGCCAAATAACGTAGTACTTTTAAAACTTTTCTACAAGCTTCTATTATAGTTGGCCTAGATTAGGTTGTTACCAGTTTTTTCAACGATGTGACAATTTGAGATGCATTTAGTGGAAGGGGTCAGACTGAGAAAGGACTGTGATAGCTAGGTAGGTTAGAGTCTATTCGCTCACTTAGCGTAACTGGGTTCGGGATGTTTGGACCAACTCTACGAGAGAGTTGTTCAATTTTCATTTGAGGATCTGACAGCTAAAATGTGAACATAAAAATGTACACAATGGTAAATTTTACGTACGTTCTACAAAGTTTTTGGCTGCCAGATTATTTGTACGTATACTTCTTTACAATTTGGACGAATTGTCAAAATTTAAATGTGACGTAACTTATCCGTCGTGAATTATTCAAAATTGTTCTTATGTGTTTGTTTCCGCGGCTTTTGCCGCGCTTCTCGACTGATTTGATTGTAATTTCGAAGAGTGAGATTAGCGAATTTTACCAATTAAGGTATCGTGTGTGATGTCGCCAAGTGCTTTGCGTAGTTTGATCCGAGGGACGAAAGATGCCAGAATAATCTTATTACTAATTTTAGCTTAGACTATTCGAATTACCAAGCAATTCGAGCATTCATCGCGAAATAAATATTTAGAATTTAGGAGAAATAAAGATATATATGAATTTATGGCGCTGTCGAAATATTCCGGTGTTGAATGATGCGTCCTCGATTATTTCGCGTCCAAGATAGTTACAGGTAGCCTTAGTACGTTCAGGACTAGTTTGGACAAGCCAGTACCTAATAGTAGACAGGAGATATATGAGATATATCAGCTGTTCCCCGCGTGGGCCAGTCGCACAGACTCTAAACCGCCAACACCAGGATGTTTCGACACCCCCCACATTTTATCCTCTGTGTTTGTCTATAGACGAGTTAGCTTACGTTACGATATATGTGATGGTTTCGTTTTCCTACTGCATAATATGAACTGTTAAGTACCTTTAACTAATATAGTTGTAATAGTTGTGGGAGTCACATTACATTTGGATGCATTATTATTATTTACCACTTCACAAATTGAATGCATTAGGTACGTTTAGTGTGTTATGTCAATTTTATGATGAATTATCACCCATTGGACAGTTACAAAAAATTGTAACGCTGCAATGGCGGGGTTTTGCCGACACGGCCATCCTGTCATTGCGGCGTCCCGTCTCGCGTTTAGTTTACTCGTTCAGTTTCCTATCAAACTTTCGGAGGTTTACAAAAAACATCGTTATCGAAGAAAATTATAAAGCCCGTGACAGATTGCGTGATCCTCCAGCCCGCCGCCGCGCGCGCGCCGCTCTAGGGTTCAGTTTCGATATATTTTGTAGGTCACAGTGTTATACAGCCTTAAACAATAATAGCTGATAAGTATTTTTATACAGAAGTTAACAGCGCGCGCGCGGCGCCGGCCCCCGTACAAAGTTTGAATACAAACAATACTACACAGTGCCATAGCCGTGGAATAACCTCAGATTTATACTTATTAGATTTTTATACCGATACAAATGGATTTAATTTTTAAATATAAACAAAGGTGATTAAGTATACAGAGATTACAGATGATATTTTATACATTTATTACAAACAATATTATTAAAAGTAAATGTGAAATAGTTTTAAAGTAAGTGTCGTATTGCTATGTACTGCGATGACAGGTTTCGTTCGTACCGCGGGCGCATCGGGAGCGCTCGCGTCAGTAGTCACTCTTGCGCATATCCGCGCGTCAATGTATATACATATCATTGGACGATTCTCAGGCAGTGTTCCAAATTTTAAATTCAAACTGATTTCGTAGAAGCCAAATCTATCTTCGTAGCTTGCTTATAGGGTTGGCACAAAGTTTAGTTCAGAGTAGGTATTGGAACCGTGGCCCTGTTCTGTTGGTCAAGCTCATGTTTTGTTAAGTTTGCTCAATTATCGAGTATGTATTACTTTTACCTAACGTTAATCGTATTAGTTCTATACATAATTATTATGTACGCGATATTTGTAAAATATTTTTTAGAGAGCACGGTTTAGCTTTTCTTAACTATTGTTAAGTGCTTACAGGTTTTCGTGTCGATCGACATTTTACCGTAGTACCAGTTTTCTTTCCTGTCAGAAATATCGATATGCCGTATATGTATAAGCGTGCCGTCCAACGTACTCTTTTCTCATGCATTTGCTTCTCCACTCTTTAGTTTAATGATCAATTACCATCACTATTATAATGGCAATGTCTTCACTAGTACCCATTAGCGATAGTTTAGTTCTTGCCTTTTCTGTCGTCTTATAATGGAATCAAATTCCATTCGATATGCCACAAAATGTGTGCTACGTCACAGATTACTGATTATCATAGATTAAACACTGAAATTTTCAGAAGATCTAAGCTAGATGGCAGTGCAAAGTTTCAAACTAATCACACGCAACGCCATCTAGCGCACTTGATGTTAATTAAATATTTTTTAATATCGTATTTCTATGATAAACTGCAGTCTGTGACTTTATAAAGAAGTTGCTTCGAACGGTCCTAACGGATCTTGAACTTGTACTCTTCTAATGTAAGAGTAACCTTACCACTTAATTAATTTTGTATACTTTTATTGTTAACGATAAAAAGGAGAGAATAAGATTGCATTGTCTTTATATACTCTGCATGTAAACTGATAACAGTGTCAATTGTATGTAATACAATGTTCTCCCAGATGAGGACCAGATTAGCTTGGTAACAAAATTGTTAAGTTAAGTAAAACATTGACAAAAGCATTTGACGAATTCCTTTTTGATTTATGCATTTATATGTGATCTCATTGCAATCTAAAAGTTTAATCGTAAGTAATTGGCAAAGACTCTTTATGTTTAAGTCTGTACGAATGGTTTATATGCTTACGTAATGTAATTCAAAATATTGTATGCCTGTAATCAGCGTACGACTCCACTTTCCGGATTAAATTTGTATTTAAAAAGATTTTCTTAACATTAAGGACTAAAATAATTTTAAAATCGGGCAAGTGGGGTTACATTTAGCACTTATTATTTCCACACGTGTAGTCCATTTCCAAGTTTTGTGACTGATTCAAAGTAGAAATATCAATCTTAAATCCAAAATTCGTACTCTTATCATATCAATTGATGTTTTCTACGATGAGTCCTATGTTACGGTGTGAGTGTTCCGCCACAGTGTATCGATGGCGGGCTCAGTTGTAACTTTTAGTTTTGTAATACGTTGGCTACGAATTATTTTGACGTCTTCCATGGCCGCGTCAGTTTGCGGCGTCGGTTTAGCTTTATTCCTCTCGTTTTTTCGGAAACGCCTGCAGCTAGTGCAGATCAGTGCAATACACTTGACATTTGGCGATATTGTATATTATATTTAATTTGCTAGTTTAGTGCGAATAATTGGTAGCCAACTGGCCTACTAGTTCGTTAGATACCTACGTACTCACTGCCACACTCGCCGACCGATGGAAACGATGATTTCTCCACACAATAGACTTGTTGAAACAGTTCCACAGTAACATAAGTGTTGTTGAATTTTTTATAAAAGATGAACATATTAGATAAATGATCTTGTAGTCTGGATTGAGTTTTTTACAGATTTTATTGAATGCAGTTTTTACGTCATAAGATGCGTCGCCTATCAAGCTTATTTTTGCTACAATACTTATTTAAAAAGCAATACAATAATGTTCATTATACTGACATAGTATAAACAATAGATATACAGAATATACAATATATACAATAGGTTATACAATAAAACGGTGATATATTATAGTTTGTTTTTATACAGGGGCTAGATAGGCGGCGCACCCTACAGATTGATTTCATTAATGGGTGCTGTTATATCATTAATTGTACATATTTATTGTAATATACAACAATAGACTGGTAATTTTACACTGTTGTAGGTTTCTACAGAGTTATTAGCCAGAGCTGTGGGGGGGTCCGTTATTGCAAACGTCTTGTCTATGGGATAAGTTACAGTCTTCCATGTTTATTTGCAGAATTAGTCATAGCATCTTATCTCAGAGAATTGTTTGCTGGGAACGGCATTAATTATATCTAAACCCAAGTAGTTGTTTTTCAGAAGCACTAAAGAAATCAGAATCTATGATGCAATAGAAATCAGATTTTTTTTTTTATTCTAGCTAAATGAATATAAAGGTTTTAAATACACAGCTTCAATTTTTTTTTTCAAAAAATAACAATGAAAGACACTTATATTTTATAATTGATCCCACTTCTGATAAATATTCCGATTTCACAGTTGGTAAAAAAAACGTTACAAGTGGAATTTTAGAAGTAAACATCAATTGATTATGTATAATTGAAGTAATATCGTCTTAAATCATCTTTCACTAAGAATCGTACTGTGAATTGTGTATAGAAGATATAATTAGTAGATATTATATAATTTGATATCCGCTTCCATGAAGGCCTAAGCACCCCCCATAGCTCCGGTCCGATGTTACACAATAGAGTATATTTTCGTACATAACTACAAATACACCGAAATAGACTATATGAAATTGATTTTAAATAGACAATCCCAGAATACAAGATCTAACTTTTTACACACAGCCGTATAAAACCAGATTTAAGTTTTATTTTACAATGGAGTTTTGTTTATAAAATTTGAAACAGTTGGCGACGATCACGATCCAGGCGATAAAATTAATGTTGGCATATAAAATAATAAATTGTAAATATGTTTTTCTAGTATACGTTCTTCCAAAATGATAATATCAGTATTAAATACAAAATTCAACCTTTTTTAGGTCAAAAGTAAGTGTGATCTATAGAAAATTTTTGCATTAGACCTTCTTGGTGTATCTTATAATAGTTATCTTTAGTTATTGTACTTTTTTTAGAGGTATTTTACGTATGATCTTGCCTAGTTTTGCATTTATGTTAGTTACATTATGATTATGTTTGAAGTTGATACCATCGTATTTATGTATATTAATATTGTATTAAGGGTTTTGTTTGTTTTTTTGACATTAATAGAAGTAAAATGTTGTAAAAAGTAAGCTCGTTGTATTTTATCAAATAAACACTTTTTAGTCCAACTGAAGCAATATTATGCAGTTTTATTTACCCTTGTAACGAAACTATCATATCACAACATCCCATTATTATTTTTAGCAAGTACAAGAATACAAAGTAAATATAAATGAAATGGGTCAACAGGCGAACCTTTGTGGATTTAGTTAGGTATTGTTAATGTGAATATTAATATATTTATTTTTCCTGGGAGAAGCCGGGTGGCCATCTAGTTTTCTCGGCGCTTTTCATACCCCCATAGACAAAGAATTGTATAATTTTTGATATCAGCGCCATCTATCAGATATTATTAGGACTAGTGTAAGTACAGATCGCAGAGCAAAAAACTTTATGACCATGATATATATAATTATACTCTGTGCAACCAGCTTGTCCGTAGAAGAAGGCAAATTTAAAAAATGTAGGCGTGAAGAGTTGATTGTCTATAAAAAAATGATTTTATTGGATATTATAAAGTGTCTAGAAGTAAAGACTATAATATTTATCATTAGATTTATTTTCTTTTACATAACTACATAATATTTACAAATCTTACAATTCATCGCTCAAATCTATTGTATATTCTCAGCTTCTAATTACCGACATACTAATTTCAAATAAGTACCTAAGTCAAATTAATTTACAAAATGTATATACTGTGGAGTGGTTTTGGGGGAATAAACTAGATGGCGTTGTATCACTCCAATAAATCATATTTTAAGTGGGTACGCGCGTTAAGCTAAGAATAAAATAGATTTTACATCGCACAACCCTTACACAAATCAACTCAGTGCAGTATACTGGAACCGAATTGAAGGCTGTTATTAGTATAAAAATCGTGAAGACCAACTGCGCCATCTAGTTTAAGCAACGAAAACCACTCTAGTTAACATACTCAAGTGTCGTTTGTTGTCTAAGGCCTCACAGAGTAAATACCCGCCTAAGAAATATAGGAACAAAACTCACCACTTGCAGAGACTATAATACTGACCACAAATAACTCAACTGTCATTCCGGCTCATCAACTTGTCTATGCTATCCTGGTTTTTATAAATGCACAAATCCATAAAAGTCAAGCCTAACAGCAGGCTATGTCCGAGCATGTCTTTTGGCAACTCTTTCTGGGATCTGAACATGTCTTTGAGATTTTCTGGTACCTTTACATGAGAGTCTGAAGTGTTTTGTAATAACATTTCTACCGTTTGGTCTGTTGATACTCTTTCGTTGCCGACGAGAGTGCCGTATAGTCTGAAAAGATAGACGTTGATTTTATGAATTACATGAAACTTAATTTATCAACTACATACCACATGTTCTCGTCACTAAACATTTTTTTTTTTACGAAGATACTGTTTTAATGCCAATGTTCGAAATTGTAAAATGGAGGAAATTAATTTAATGTTCGAAGAATCTTATCGCAGTCACAGACACAAAGCTATAAAATCATAACTTCATAACACTCCATAATCTCTGGTATAATGTATTTGTTGAACCGGCTCAATAATGACACTGATTAGTAACCTAAAATTTCAATAGAGGGCACTACTGTGCCCAAATGATAGGAGGCAAACTTAAAAGAAATGCATCAATTATATGCATAATTAAATTATATTGTTTACGCTAATGTATCGTTCAAAAGCCGAATGTAATGTGAACTTAATATTATTCCATTCCGTCTGACAGCTTTAGGAAAGTAGCGGACGAAATGACCAGGCGCTAAAGAATTACTTTATAGTAGTTGCAGAACCAGATAAATAGATGGCGCTAGGACAAAACATTGTATGTTTTTTTTTAATAATCGTTTGTCATTTCAAAGCAGAAACAGAAACATTTTGTATGTGTGCCTGTCAGTATTAATATTGTTGAATGAATAATATTTACCTGTACGGAAGTGTATGTCTTAGAAAGTATACTTTATGTTTAGGGACATCCTCTTTACCTTGGTCGCCGAAGCTGGAAATAAAAACAGATTTAGCTACACATATATACCGACAAACCAATTTATCATTAAAAAATCGTGTTAATTATGTAAAGTACCCATATCGATGACTAGCGCAGAGTCGTACACTCAACAAATTCGGGAACCATATCAAAGTAACGATATCAATCACATTGTAAGACATTTTAAACGGCTTTTAAATTTTGACATGGTAGTAGAGTGGCCTAGTCCAATTGTTAATCCATATGACTCCAGCTCCACTTTAATGCGAACAAAACAAATTCCTACCAAAACCACACTGTTTTTTTTTCCACTTAACTGTGAATAATAAGAGCAAGGTCAATAAAATTTACAAAATTAAGTAATCAATTGCTATACAAGCTTGACAATGACAAGATACAATATTATAAGTAAGCTTTATTTTCTCGCAGCTCGGCATCCGGCCTCGCAGGCTACCGCGCCTCTATAGGACGCTCCGGGCCTTCGGCCCTATGCGGTGCTCGGCCTGCGGCCTTCGCTGGGGTTCGAAGCGCCGGCATGCCCAGCGTGGTGATTATGGATATTCATGGGACCACAGGGTAATAGGTAACAGTAATAGGAGAGCCTTACGTCCAGCAGTGGCCTTAAATAGACTGATGATGTAAAGTAAGATAAGGTATAACCTGCTCCTGTTAATGCTAGTACATATTTACTACGATCAAATTTAAATCATATTCAATTAGAAATTAGTTGCAATTGTTTTGTCTCTTAACATTTTCTTTATTTCCTGCCGATTAGGTTAAAAGTTTAATGGCAATTTCTCTTGTATGTCTGGGCCTTAGGAGGATAGTACTTACTCATCACGACGAGCGTTAACCAAAGCGACAATCATAGCGATCATCTGCGCTTTCTGCAGATTTACAGAGATGGCTTTAACGTTGCTAGGATCACTGCCCGCGGCTCGGAGTGACGTGGGTTCCGCCTTCATGACGTATAGGTCCGCTGTGGGTAGCTTGTGGGTTATGGATGATGCCTGCAATGAAACACATATGACTGAGAAATATGAAGTTATGCGATGAACACATACGACTGAGAAACATGTTTATAACCTGACAACATTGAAAAGACAATACAATTAAGTACTTCATGTAATTGCTATGCCCTTACAGGGTTCATGTGAACTGTAATACCATTTAAGATCCTTATACTTACATGAAAGCAATAAACGATATGATTATGATTAAATATGCCTAAGTTTGCATTCCTGAAAATAATACAATTTTCAGTCTTTTTAGCTCAGTTAGTAGTAAGGTGGAGCTGGAGGTTCTGGGTTCAAATCCTGGGGATAATTGTCATTATCAACCATCATGACCAAGGAACAAACTGTATGTATTTATAAGTTTCTATATGTATCTTATATATTATAAATTTTATCGCTTAAAAAACTCAGCACGAGAATTAATTAAGCTTACCACCATTGAATCATTGAACGAGATCTTTTATCTTATTTTATAATTATTGTTGTTGATTTGATACTCTTGATAGGGTAAAAGCACCAGTAGTCAGCCTTATAACGCCTTTTTAAAATGTGAACGGTCGGTATTTATTCAGGATAAGTCGGATAAATTAACGGATCACATCGTTACATCAACTGTTTATTATAGTTTTAAACCGAAATAAGAAAAAAAATAACATGAATCCTTAAAGTACCGATAATTTAGTTTAAACAAAAAATGGCACTTTTTCCCAGTACTCAGCCGCCAAAATCCAGTAATCAGCCTTTTCGTGCCCAGTACTCAGCCTCCGTATATTACTATCATAATGAGATCAAAATCAGCAATATCTATATGAAAATCAAAGATATCAAATATAATTCTTATTCCTTATACTTAACTCTTTTAAATCGAAGACTTACGGCATGAAACCCGTTGGTCATACGTAACAAAAAATATTTTTCAAGCTCACAGTAAATATTATCCCCTTATTTCTATTAGTATTAATTATATTAAATATAAAAATATTCAAAACTTAAATATAAAAATATCAGCCAAACCTACATAGATCTAATGTTCATTTATATAGCCGTATTATTTATGTAGTCCATTATTTTTCGATAATTTAGTGTTTTTTTTTGTATTACTAGTCCTCAAAGCTGGTTTAGTGAGAGTAAAGTAATTTTTTGGACACAGTATCTATGTTTGTACTTGAGGAGGCTGCTGGCATCGCAATAAACGCAATGTATTTTGTTTAATGAAAAAAATGATTGTGACTATGACTATGAAATTCTCCTTGCTGGGGTTTTAAAGAGATTCATTACATTAGAAAGAATCGTAATTTTTCAGCTCTTATCACACATTTCGTTTATCTGTTTTTGATCGGGTTATATCCGTTAAAACTGCATCATTTTCTGTCAAACCTGATAAATCAATTGAAAAATCTATTTTCTATTTTCTTGTACCCTTTTTATTGATTTTACTAGCGTCATTCTGGGTTTGTTTTGTTTTGTGTTTAGTTTTTTGTTTGGTTACAGTTTCTTTGTAGCGTCGTTGGGTTGAAAGATATTTCTGTTTTTTCCTAAGATAACAGTTTTTTTTTACTTCTTCTTTTTTCTTTTTGAATCCTTGAAATGAATTCATGACTATTCAATTCATGACTCTAGGGGCGCTAGATTTTTTTATCTTTAGTATTCCGTTTTCTTGTACCTAAACGTACCTATACGTAGTTACATAAAATACATACCTAAATCTACTAGGTAGAAAGATAATATTATTATAAGTAAATAATTATCGATATTATATTCCTTAATATTATATCGGTGGCTGAGTACTAGATCCGCGAAATCCAGTGGTCAGCCGTGATAAAAAATAAAATCAAATGGGGCCGACTACTGGGTTTTATATCAAATTGAATAGGGCATGCCTAACTAAATTTGAAAATTTAAATTTAACGGTCGTAACAGTATATAACAATAACAAATAAAATATTAAATGAAGAACCCAAAGGTCAGCCCCCGATGGCTGAGCACTAGATACTATGTTGAAAACTAGGTATCCAGTAGTCAGCCCCCTCAATTTATTAGTTAGATCATGATATTTCCACACAAATACGGAGTAATCGAATAGATAAACTAATAAATAAACGAAACATTTACAGAAATCAATAACTTTTAACATCAATATATAGTTTTCTTCCTTTTTAAGTGAACACCACGTGCAGTCAAAAATATGGCGGACATGACACTACCGCTCTCGTCGACGAACACCACTTGTAAAAACGAATTTATTGCTTCCCCCGATCCCTCACTGCACTTGCCGCGCTACGTATCAACAAATTGGGAATCAGAGCTTTTATTAGAGTACCCGCGATTTGTTTATTCGAATAACCGTCCAATTCCCGACCAAAAAACGACTAAAAGGCCGACTACTGGTTCCTGGCTGGCCACTGGGGCCGTTACCCTAGTATACATTTGATCATCGCTGCTGTTGTTTTCAGGAAATAATAATCACATCATTAGCCTATTTATTCACTGCTGGACAATGGCCTCTCATATCACCTATGCGACGCATTAGGAGATAAATGCCCTTAATCGCCACGCTGGGCAAGCGGGTTGGTTATCACAGTATTGCGTGCACTATGATGACGCTTCTGCCCGTCATCAATGTTTGATAAATAGGTATACCTTCTGGTCGCATAATCTTTTTCAGGCTATTCTATTTTGGCATACTTTTCTTCGCATAATTTGTTTTAGCATAAATGTACTATCGCATAGTAATGAGGGTTTTTGATACTTTTTCTGCCGCTATGGGGAGGTGAGATGGCAGCACTGAGCCGACCCTTTAACGAACTGTCAAAATAAATACGCGCATTTAATTTTCAACATATTTATTAGGTTTATTTATTCTGAAAACCATTACTTTAGGCATATTGTTACCTAAAATAAATAAATAAAATAGTTCCAAGTCAATTCTCATGAAACTAACAAAGTTATAGTAATTATTTTTAATACCAGTGACTTTGAGCGCCTGTTTTAGAGTTCAATCTTCAGTTCGACGACCATGTATTAGTCGTAATCCATTACAAAATCAATTCTCTTCCAAATAAAATAGAATTTCAATATTTTAGGCCCAGGTGCCTATGAATAGTATGAATCTGACAGCTGTCGAGACCAGGTGCGTACGAAGCGCCGCCCTGGTGGTAGAAAAATTATCGAAAACCCTCATTATTTCGGCATACTACTTTGTTCGCATATTAAAGTTTTGTAATAATTTAACTTGGACTAATTTATATTTGCCTAATGTATACTACGCATATTACTGTTTGGACTAATGGTTACTAGCCATATACATTTCGGAAACCATAATTTTAGTTCCCTATTTGAATAAAACACTTTTTCTTTGTTTATCATCAATTTTAAATCAATTAACATGCATATTACATATTGAGTATTTTACATATTTTAGAATGTTCTTTTATTCTGTTGCGGGTCTCTTGAATCTAAAATATTAAAATGCGTTACTATCTAATTTCAAAGTATAGATAAATTAGGTTAGGTTAGTGTGTTGTCCAGGCGCGAAGCGCCTAAACTACGCAGAATAGGGGGTCTGCGTCGTAGACCCCCGTCGACCTCACTATTGTTCCCATATTATTATATAAGTAGATTATACACACTTCATTTGCCATGTTGAAACAATCATTATACTCACCATCACTTTTATTCATAAAAATAAATGTGAATCTACCGTCATTTTCCGTATACAGTAGAACGCCTGGATGCTTAGACAAGTTGCGAATCGCTAACGCTTAGTCGTCAATCGTAAACGAAAGGCAGCTAATTGTAATAGCATGTCAACCATGCCAGTTGGTAGTCTAATTTTAGGATTAACTATTTGTATGCATCGTGAAATGATGCGTAATAATTATTATGCAATTTTGTATTTATATACGTACTGTGTGATATTAGTTATTATGACGGGTATGCCTTTAATGTGTATGCTTTTAAATATTATGCGTAAAAAAATATGCATAAACATGATTCGACTTGTCAATATTTCGGCTAGAAGACATTATGCGTAACTATATTATTACAATCGTTAGTATGCATCCCAATAGTGAACTTGATAAATATATGGTCAATGATACGTTAATCCCATACACGACTCTTACGAACCCCACGAAAAGAGTTAGGATGGTGACAAATGTGTTGGCCGTGTCGTGATACAGTATGACAGTAAGAATAATAATTAAGATGAGATACAACTATGAAAACGGATAAACTCGCGTATATAATTAATTTTAGCTTCATTCCTACGTTTCGAACACTTTACAGGGTTCGTAGTCATCCGCAGACCACGAACACTGTAAAGTGTTCGAAACGTCGGAATGAAGTTAAAATTAGTAATATACGCGAGTTTATCCGTTTTCATAGTTTTATTTCATGTGTAATCCTCGCGGTAACCGAAGAAAATATGAATTAAGATGAGATTAATTACAATAATTACTTACTACTAAATTAGGGCCTGCAGTACCGGGGCCGGTACTGAGATTTTCATTTCCCGGTACCGAGCGGTACCAGTACCGGGACTCCCGGTTCTGTCCGGTTCTTCCATCCGCGTATGACTTAATGATAATGACCTTATTGCTAAATTGTTTATTGAACAAAGAAATATAAATAAATCGTTATGCAGCGCTTATAGTATAAATGTGACGTTTACAAGTTAAAGGTCGCGTACCATATGGACGAAATTTGTTCGTATTTTTATACGAATTAGAGCGTTCTTGTGCTTAAGTGACAATGTTGCACCTTTATGAAAATGCCACAAAACTCACAAACTATATATCGTCCACTAAAGTCCATTAAACTAAAAAACCATGAAAAAATATTTTATTGCAAAAACGAAATTATAAACACTAATATTTTAAGGTGGAATGTCACGGTCAGCTAGGCACTACTACGCCAATAGATGGCGTTACAGTGCCTAGCTGGTGCGAATTCTACGTATTTTTAAATTTTATGTATGATAATGGAAATATTTTTAATAAGTGATGTGTTTGCCTAAAATAAACTGCTATTTCTAATGTGGCCAACTAAATTTCAGATGAGGTTAAATTTACAAAATTAGTTTATTTGAATAAATACGAAACGCTGTCGCGCTTGCGAAGTATGCACACACACATTCAAACCCTTATTCGTTGACGAAACTGATTGCTTATTTCTTCGGAACGTGTTTTGAACTTGGATTAGTCTAAGTTGGATGACCGTCTGACGCACATTCATGAGGACCAAGGTTCAAATCTCGTAATATCAAGATATATATTTTTTGCTTTATAAGACTTTTAATTTTTTTATTGATACTTTACCTATAATCACAATTATTCCAGTAATGCATGTGGCCTATCCCACAAATCTTCACAAGCGTACAATTCTACAAAATTGTATAAATTCCCATACAAAATAGTTGTCAACTTTGTAGAATTGTATGCTTGTAAAGTTTTGTGGTATTGGCCCCTGAACTAGCCACCTAGGTTTAATTTTGGTAACCTTATTTATTTACTTAAAAACGTTTTCAGGTGATGTTATGGCATCCAGTTCCGGTATTTTTTGCATGGTCAATGTGGAATAGACCATACTACAAAAAACCGGACCTGGATGACCTAATAGGTGTACAATCAGATTGGGACGGAATCTATTCTATGACCTCAGACAAGTTTTCATATATGTTATGTATAGTTATATATTTGATATTTCTAGTCACTTTAATTATTAGATTCCTTCCCATTCTAATCACGCGCGGAATACATAGATAAAGAAAACAGATCAATTCATAAATCCAGTGTTTTATTTAAATCATTTCATATTATTTTTATTTATTTTTTCTGGTTTTAGTAGGTACTATCTCTGTCAATATACAGTTTTTATAAAATACCACTAGTGTTGGCAACATGTTTTCTATAAAAGTTTCGTCGGTCATTTGTGACACCTGCAGTTGGCCTTGGATCTGAAATGAGAATACTCATTGTTAAAATGGTGTCTGATGATTACTGGAATAAAAAATACAGTTCAGCTTTATCTAGTTAGATGGTGGTGATCCTGACTGCGAAGTTAGGGAGGGAGCCTGGGTTCAAAACAGGTTCAGTGAGTATCTACAAAAAGGTTATAGTTTTAAAAGTTGAAGGCCTGGAACTCATCCTCCCTTGGGAAACTAACGTTTCCGGTATTTACATTAAAAATATGTTATACTTATGTATATTGCTATTTATCTACATGACAAGTTTCCTGGGTTATTCCAATCCGTGGAGCAGTTGTTTCGAAAACAACAAATGTTTTTATTATAATATGTATAAGCATAGTGAAAATATGTAATAAAAAATCTGTTGAAATAGTTGGAGGACAGATACTCTACCGGACTTACCTTTTGATTTCTCCGTAATATAGTATAATTTCTACAAGGCTTCGCTTACGAGTTTTTCCCGAGCCCGAATATCGGTGTTTTTTATAGCCTTTCCTTGGCGTTTGTAGCTCCATTCTCATGTAAATCACTGTAGATGCCACGCTATAAAATATTTCAAACAATCGTTAGCAATTTAGCGTCAATTCGGATTATACAAACCAAAGTAACCAAATGACTGCCGGTGATTTTGAAAGAAAGAGTGACGTTTAAATTTAGTGTTGCCGACGTTGCCGTGCTAAATGGATACGTTCGGTTACACGTGACTATCATTTAGTACGCACATTTATTTTAATAACATTAAATGTAAGAAGTCCAACCTATAGTAGCGTAAACGTAACTATTATGTATATATTTTCTATAATAAATGGTCTTCTGATACAAAATATAAAAATCAAGCAAATCGATCGAATACGGAATATCATAAAATAGTACGCGGGTTGGCTATTGGGTGTATATACCTATGACCTATATGGCAACATTAGCAACGCTTTCCGTTTGATGCAGTTTGATGGAACAAAATAAAATAACAAATTGCACGACATGCGTTCGGTTTGAAAGAGCGGCAACGCAGCATTTGTGGTCAACTGGCAACGTCGCTTTTTAACGCACACGCCGAAGATACGATTGATGTATGACACTGTCGCCGCCGACCCACACATTGACAAATTTGTATTAAAATAAAGTAGTGTTTTAAGCTATTATTTGACCATTTTTATTACGGAAATAGAATTTGCCGCAAATAAATATCAACATAATTGTGGATGGAAGTGGTTTCATTGTAAAACTATGCTCCATTTACCCATATTTGAATAAATCAATTAGTATGAAAAACGAACCACCTTAAGTGGCACTAAGACACCTCTGTCGATTTGTCGTTAGAAAGTATCAAAATTATTCAGGTGCTTTTTTTGCGCTATCACGCTTTCGTTACTAACTTCAGTCTTAAACCACCATTTTGTCTGTTGCGACTCGACCAATGACATAGAAAAGAGTGGACTCGGCGTATTGTTCTATACATGCAATCAGTTAAACAAATACCATGCATTTTGACGCAGAATAAGTAAACATTATGTTGTCACTCTCTAACTAATGTCTTTTCCCATATGTAGTAAAAGATAACAATACTTCAGTGCTTGCTGCTATGACAACATTTTGCATTTGACGTGCCTTTAAATGCCTACTGTGGCCGGTCCGCCATATTGTGTTACGGTTCTCCGAGGTACAAAAAGTGTCAACGAGTCGTGTTCTTAAAATAAAATAGTGTTTATTTGGAAATTCTACGGATACTTCTTTTTAATTGTGTGGTGTAGTGGTTACGGACAAGAAAAGACATAATGCCTAAGTGCAGTGTCGTTGGATGTGGCTTAAGAAAACAAGAAAACCAGAAAAGTTTGTCGTTACACCGGTATGTTTATATTTTAACTGAAATATTCGTTATTTTTCTTATGATTTTACGTTATATCTTCTCATTTGGTTAATAATTTGACAATGAATAAGATTTGTAATAAATTGTAATGTAATAAGGCTTGATTTTCGATATTTTGTACTATGTAAATTAGTAGATTTGACGTTTAGTGGTGTATTATTTTATATCGATATTATGTGAAGAATCTGATCATTTGAAAGATTTTAACCCTAATTCGCCTCGAATATCATAATGTACAACTGTTTGATCAACACATAATCTCAAAAATCAATGTCATTTTGACAATTACTTCATTGTCTATATAGCATTTTGTCAGGTTATCACTCTATAAATTTTACTCATGATGAATAACAATCAACTTCTATAAATATGAATATACTTTGAAAACGTGAGTCCTGTAAGCATATTTACCAAGGTTGTAAATTTCATAATTTTTTTCAGGTTACCAAAATCTGAATATATGAGAAAAAGATGGTTAGAAGCAATTGGAACGGAAAATATAAGGCCAAATGTTAAAGACATATTCATACATATGTTCCTTACATTTTCACGAAAGTGCTTTTAACACCACATTGGATGTTATTCGACTACGAGATGGTGCAATACCATTACATTCTCACGGAAAGGTACTTTTTTAATTGAGCAATTTTATTAATTTGTGACTGTTGCGGATCCACTCATATTTTGATCATTATATAGTGTTATAGTAGGGGAGTTGAAGAGAGGGGATATTTGTAGCTACTTGAGCATGATTAATTCAGCTATGAGTGATATCTCTGTCCCCGAGGGGTAGGGGGACAGTTAAAAAAACCTTTAAGGAAATTGCGGATTTGATCATTTTGTCCCAAATTATTGTTATAATTGATCTCTGACTTAATCTGACCATTATTTGGACGCAGTTTCTTAATCTGACGCAGATCTGACAGTCTTAAGTTTTTCTCACTAACAACTACTATTAATTCCGGGCCTTGTTGTGCCCTTTTAATGAATAAATTTCAGAATGTAAATTAAAAGTTATGCAGGAGTTTATCTAAAGCCTTGTTTATAGTCGGCTTTACTATAATGTTTGATGTTAATTATTACTTTTTCAGCCAAGTACTGGTGAATGTGACGCTGATTTACAAAAAGAAATGAAACATGAAAAAAATATTCCAGAGAAAACTCCTTTAGCAGAGAAGGTTTTAAATTTGGTAAGTATATATTCCACAGTACAAGTACTGTTACAGGAAATTAATATTTACCATATACATAGTTTGAAAGAATGTAATGAATGAAGAACTTTAAAATATGAGCATTGTATTTTTTGTGGCATTTGATTTTAAAAATAATAATAATTTAAGATTAATATCAACCCCAACTGCTTCATAATTTTTTTTTGTACTTCCAGCTTCCAGTGGAATCCACAGCCACTGTGATTAAGGCTCAACCAGTGCCTGGTACTTCTGGAGCTCCCCTTATCAGCTTAGAGGTATGTATGCATATAACAACATTGATAACCTGATAATATCAGTGCTCAAACAACAATATGTATATGGAATATCTAAAAAGGTATAAAGGGAACCATCTTGAGGCAAGAGCATCTAAATATTTGTACTCATCCCAAAAATAAGTGCCCTTATTAGAGTTCAAATTCAGGACCAGCAGGTTCACAGTCAGGGTTGTTCCCGGATTGGCCAGATCAGTCGTCAAATAAATAATTAATAAATTAAATATTGTATTATTTTGGTGTTTCTACATGTGATATTAATTACAGGCTGCTGTGATACCTGGTCCGGAGGTTCCAGTAACATCAGAAACGCTGGTAAGTCTAATAATACATACATAATTGTATAAAAAAGTTTCGTTCGATTGATGGCACTTCTAGAAAGCTAACTCAAGGTTTTTAGCATACAGAACTTCATAACTAACCTTGTTTTCGCACCCATTATATTTTTCCAAAAATTTGTGAACGCTAATCCTCATTCTCGATGAATACAGGCGTGTTAAATATGCCATTTTTATGTTATACATTGACTGTTCTTAATTCACTAATAACCTTAACTACTGTACTCTAATTAACTAACTGTTCTTAATTAACATGGTCAGTTCGATTATAACGTGGTCAGTTTACCACGACTGTAGTTATGTTCTCAAGCTAAAAAGACAGAATAGTTGGATGGATCCCTTTCGTATCATCGTCATCATCGTCATCAGAGCCCGGAAAATCCATAGCAAAACAGAAGACTATCGCATTCAAACTAGGGTGAGATTGGTGAGAAACATTTTTTTATCGATATCGAGTAAGATTTGTCAAATTAAACATACCGATATATTTTGGTAGGCTTGGTAGGTATCGATATCGATAAAAAATGTCTCTCACCCTAGTTAGATTGCTACAGTCTTTTATTTTGCTATAGATTTTCCAGGCTCGGATCATCATCATCATATCAGCTATAAGACGTCGTAAAATATATAACTAATTAAATATGAACAGTATGGTTGAGTAATTATCGATAATAGATTTTTGATTGTTTTTAATTTTTAATTATACTGTGTTTTTTGGTGAATTCCGCTCGAGCGATATAATTATCGACAAAAAAGTCCATTACCGATCGCTTGTTACTATTTACTATTTCTTTCTAAATGAATGTTTGATAATCAAACTTTAATAGATATAAACTAACATTTATTCATGAAGATACTAACTCGAAAAATATTACACCTATGTTTTATAAGCTGATTTTATACTAGTGTTATTTTTTTATGTATGGAACACCGAACCGCCAAAGTGGGACACTAAACTTGAGTCGGAAATAAATTCCGTTCAAATTCCGTAAAAATAGGTCTAACAAACGACATTAGTATCAATGACTATTAGATTAACAATAATACACCTTTATGTCATACATAAAATGGGATAAATATACCAAACACGTACATTTCACTGAACAAGCACTAAAGTTTAGTAAATCGAAAAAGTGGGACGCTCCCTATAAATAAATAAATAAATAAATATTTTGGGACATCTTACACAAACCAACCTAGTCCCACGGTAAGCTCAATTAAGGCTTGTGGTGTGGGTACCAGGCGACGATATACAGTCGTGGCCAGATAATTAGGAACAAGATTTTTTTTCTCATACAACTGCCTGCAAACAGGGCTTTGCAAATTAGATAATAATTAAAAAAAAATACTTGACCATTTTTCTTTATTAATATCAGAACTTATCCATGATTAAATAAGGTATACTGGGACATATTGCAAAGTTCTACAAAATACCTAACTTGAAAAATATGGACGACGCCACAGACACTTCAACTTAATTAGGAACGATTTCATACATTTTGTTCTTAATTAGGTTGAAGTGTTCATGGGGTCATCCATATTTTTCAGGATAGGTTTTTTATGGAACTTTGCAATACGTTCCAGTATACCTTATTTAATCATAGATAAGTTCTGATATTAATAAAGAAAAATGGTCAATTATTTCTTAAATTATTATTAAATTTGCAAAGCTCTGTTTGCAGGCAGTTGTATGGGGAAAAATATCTTGTTCCTAATTATCTGGCCACGACTGTATATAATAGATAGATACGTATAGATACTTAGATACATACACATCCACGACCAAGGAACAAACATTTGTGATAAATAAATACACAAAGAATGCCCTCGCCGGGATTCGAACCCGGAACCTCCAGCCTCGTAGGCAGAGTCACTACCAACTAGGCTACAGAGGCTGACGAATAGACGCTATAGAAAATCACTAAACTTTATAAACATACAAAAGTCCTTAAAGTTTCATATTTTTTACTCTTTATCCATGATAAATGTGATTATATAGTTATCTTATGTTATACATTAAAATACACATGTCAATAGCATTTTTTATAATGTTCTTTTCAATTCGTTTCTTACTAACTTTTGATATAATAACTTGCGGAAGGGTTCCATAGAATTATATTTGCATTTTTTAGCATGCGAATACATGTATAAATAAATACAACTTCAATGATTAATCTGCGTGTCGTTTATAAATTTAAAAAATAAACCCATATTCATGATTGACACATTTTCCTTGTTTTTTTTTTTGTTCAAACCTCCGTAATATTCAAAGTACTAAAGTTATTAGACAAGATATTGACTTATTTGAAATCCTAAAAGTATGCCAATTCATTTGATATTGATACAAACCATTCCATAACTTCAAAGTACAAGTGTGTTTTTTGCCGTCCCAAACTTTAAGCAACGTTTTCTCAATTGTTGCTTTTTTACGTCTGCATATTTGAAGAATTAAAAAAAAAATAACTATAGCACTTAGAAACATATACCTTACACCAAAAGATAGCGCATTATTAGACCTAATATTAAAAAAGTTGGTACCATATTTGCACAGCACACAGCACAGGACAGGTACATCTAGTAGCCGATCTCACTGACCCAAACTAAAAATCCAACGTGTAGGTTAATTTTTAAGTGTTCCGTATGACTTTTAGATAATAAAAAACACATGCTATACAGGGCATTTACGTCTACATACTACTAAAATGTTCATGTTTTTATAAAGTAATCCGCTTATTCGTAAATATCCAACAAATCTATTTTAGTTATTGTGTGTTTTGTCCTTTACTAACAATCGCATATTTCTAAGTGACAGGTAAGGACAAAACATAGTATATAATAACTATAATAGTTAGATGTTTATGAATAAGTGGGCAAAACTTTTATAATAAAATAATACTTGTTAATTGGCCAGCCTGTTAATGAGTTTTGCCTTATTTATGGGTGGGCTTCATGTTACTCGTAACTTCACCATATCCATATTTTGAATGCAGAATAAAAAATCATATACATTTTGGTTTCAGGAACAAACACAAATCAAGAAGCTGGAGCAAAAGTGTGACAGTCTTAGACGAAAAATAAAGACACTAAATGAAAAAGTTCGCAGGCAGAAGAAAAAAATAGCAAATTTTAAAAATATTATAAAGGATTTGCAAGAGAGAAATTTGATGAACAATGAAAGTTCAATCATTCTAGAAGCATGTGCCGGACCAAAAGATTTTTTGAAACGCCAAATTTCAAAAAGTGAAGGTTTGCCACTGGAACGGCAATACTCTGAAGAGACTCGCAAATTTGCTTTGACATTGCATTTTTTTTCCCCCAAAGCATATGATTTCGTTCGTCGCACATATAACACGTGTCTTCCTCACCCAAGAACGCTGACGAGATGGTATCAGAAGATAAATGCAGAACCTGGTTTTTGCGAAGAAGCATTTGCAGCACTCAAAGCAAAAGTACAAGCAAGCACTAAACCGGTGGTATGTGCTTTGATCTTCGACGAAATGTCTATGAGGAAGTCACTTTGTTGGGATCCTCAAACGAAGACGTATTACGGGAGAATCTCGGTAGGAACCGAATCTGATAATGATTCGTTAGAAGTAGCGAGCCAGTGTTTTGTGTTTATGCTGAACTGCATCAATGACGGTTGGAAAGTTCCAGTTGGATATTTTCTTATCACATCCCTGACAGGCGAACAAAAGGCAGAATTGTTAAAAATGTGCGTACAAAAATGTGAAGAAACGGGAGTTAAAATTGTGAGCGTAACCTGTGATGGGCCAGCTGCGAATTTTGGCATGTTTTCGGAACTAGGGTGTCAGCTTGCAAAAAACCAAAATGAAACCACATTTAACTGCGGACAAAGTAAACTGCATGCATTCATTGACCCTTGTCATGCTATTAAATTGGTGAGGAATACTTTTGGAGACTTGAGGGTTTTTTACGATAATTATGGCAGGAAGATAGACTTTGGTTACTTAGAAATGCTATTGCAATTACAAGAGCAGGAAGGACTACACATGGCGACTAAAATGACCAAGGCCCATCTGTATTTTCAAAAACAAAAAATGAAAGTTCGCCTCGCTACGCAACTTCTAAGTAACTCAGTTGCAGACGCTTTGGAATTCTGCAAAACGGAACTGGAATTAGATACGTTCAAAGATTGTGAGGGTACGGTGAATTTTATTCGTATCTTCAATGATGTCTTTGACGTGTTAAATAGTCATTCTATTCGTCCGCCTGGGTGGAAAAAGGCGATATGTCCTGAAAATATTGGATTTGTCGAAGCCCTCTTCGAAGGGGCTATCGGGTACATATATAATTTGAAGCTACCATCCGGAGAACTAGTGGTAAATTCAAAACGAAAGACCGGCTTTATTGGACTGGTAATTGACATGAAGAGTGCCTTGCAACTTTTCCGGCACTTAGTACAAGATACAATGATCTTGAAATATTTACCTCTTTATAAAATCAGCCAAGATCACGTGGAGTTATTTTTTTCTGCTATCAGAGCTCGCGGAGGATTTAACAACAACCCAAATGCGGTGCAGTTGAAAGCCGCATTCAAAAGACTTTTGATAAGATCCGAAATTCGTGACGGTGGGCTCGGCAATTGCATTCCACTGGAGCAGATCAATATTTTGAACTGCTCCAGTAAATCCAACCCAACCAAAATTCTCAATGAATTAACGGAAAAAAAATCATTCGTTGAAATACCAGAGGACGACAGTGACTTGTACGCTGAATATATTGATTGTTTAAATGGTACACTATCAAAATACACAGAAAGTGTGGCGTTCTACATAGCTGGATTTGTAGCCAGAAAAGTGGCTCGGAGCCTCAAATGCGAAACGTGCATCGACATGCTATTAGGAGACCCTGACGACAAAAGCCTTATCAAATATAAAACGAGAGGGGGCCTCAAATACCCATCAAAAAACGTGGCAGATATCATAAAAAAATCTGAAAAACTAATAAAAACCAACCTAAAGAAAGATCAGCCACACAAATATTATTTATATATATTTAAATTTATGATGGACTATTATTATGAGTCTCAAACCGGCATTTTTGAAAGTCAGTGCAACGAGCATGATGCAAACCACAAACACTTGCTGATTAAAAGTGTAATTCAGGCATACCTCGACGTACGTTTCCGATATTACGGAAAGAAGCAGACCGAAAAAATTTCTTTCCGGAACTATTTAAATAAAGTTATTTTATTCCGCAATGAATAAAGTATATTTTTGAGTGTAAATGTTGTTTTATTCACCATAGGAAGAATAATCTTTATGTTGTAATCAACTACTAATAATACCCTCCTCGTATATTTTGACCAGTATATTATATTCCCGTTCGTGATTACTCAGTGAAGATCATACTGAAGGCAGGCCTGAATTCTAAAAAAATATGAGATTTACTTGGTTGATATTTCCACAACCTCCCCTTATAGTTTTTTTTCATCTCACTTGCTGTCTAAGTGCACCATTGCTTGCGCGCGTAGCGGGAGTAATATAAAAGTGAAAATCCCTAGGGAGTAATAGAAATGTCAGTACATCATTTAATAATATTATGTCTTAAAACTTATTTTTTGGTTGGCAAGTGTGATGAAAAACATTGTTTGCATCACGGTCGGTAAGCGGAATACTAACTCGAGCCATAAAAGACCTCCACCTGACGGCGTCGGGCTTCTAACACTCTCGTTAGTAATTCCGTACTTACCTCCCTTGATGCACAATGTACTATTAAATATCTTCAATGTACGTCAAGAAAATTGATTTGCGTACCCTTTCGTACCTTGTCACGGTGAAAATCAAAATTAAACCCGCTACGAACAAATAAAACATGGAAGAAGAAGAAACCCGTTAGATTGTCATATTAGTATTACTATGACAAGGTACGAAAGGGTACGCAAATCAATTTCCTTGACTATAATTTTTTTTCGTTGTTGTTTTTTTATACGAATAGAATAGATATTGTAATAATTATGTGACGATCCTAAAAGCGTCTAGCTCCTTCGTGTAAATGAAAATGTTCCAATAATTACACTTGAAATATCCGAATAAACCGACGTTTTAGATAATTGTTAAATTATATTTTAAAGTGCCCTCAATGTTTATTCAAATAATACATTTTTGACAACTTAGTTTATCGATATCCTTGACAAATATCAACTTGAAGTCCCAACACTATAGACCGCCATGTTTAGTTCTTGGCAATATGGCGGCGGCCACATTTTTTTAATAGGTATGTCATTTCCATATGATTCCTTATTCATTGGACTCGACCGTTGATCAAAACGCATGACATTTTTTAGAAGAACTGCCATAAAGCCAAAAAAGAAGTGATTATGTTAAGAACTTTATAAGTAAAGTGCCACATTTGTAAATGTGGCCGTTTTGATTAAAATAAAGATGTAAATATTGTGTTCCTTTATATAAAAGGGGGCCAAAATACGGAATGTGGCGGTTTTGATTTTAAAATTGTATCCTTTTAAATTGGATTTTTCCTAAAACTACGTAAAAATACGGTAGTTTGTATTTGGATTTGAAAACTTTTTGAATTAAAAATATATTCGAGTCCATCAACCACAGATGTTATATTCGTACATGTGGCTGTTTTGAATAAACAAAGGAAACGAAATACGAAATGTGGCAGTTTAGAGACAAAAAACAAAAAGGATCGAATTTGCATTTAGAATAATATTTAAATCCAAAAATGTGCCAGAGTTATATTCTTGTTATGCAGTGAGTTATGTTTGTATTGCATGAAATCTGCTGATTTCTTGCAAAACATCTTTGTTTTGCTGATCTGCTGAACTGAACAAGAAATAATATTGCCCCTAGGTATAAATAAACAATACATCATCAGTCAACATCATAAATGTCATAATTTAAAGATAGCTTTTTGTGGATATGACTACACAGAGGTGTAATACCTCTATAGATTTTATCAATTTTATGTATTAATTGTATTATGAATAAATAGTTTACTTTAAATATAAAAAATGTACCTATACACACAAAAGCACTCGTGTTTCACACGATTACAGCTACGTAAGAGTTAAAAGCATAATCTCCTGCTATATATTTGTTAATACACAACACAGCTCTGAAAAAACACGCATCTTGATTATTTAACATAGAACCGGGAAAGAACCGGGACATTAACTTCAGTACCGGTTCTCTCGGTACCGGGAGTACCGGGAAATTCCCGGTACTGAGAGAACCGGGAGCAGGCCTTATACTAAATAATAAGTTATTATTTAGTAATAACCTATTCTTGAAATTTTTTAAATAGCTTATCTTATCAGATATTCTCATTCAAATCCTTGAAAACTTACAATCTCATAAATGTCTGCGATCTGAAGTTTCTTGCCATCCGGGTAATCAATCGGATCATACTTCCAATCCGTCACTTTGTAGTTACCCCGGTTGATCAGAGTCCAAACAACCGAGTTTATGTTGATGTAAACTGCCAAAACTGATTGACAATTCTGAAAAAATAGACAGATTGGTAATAAATTGTATGAATATTGAATACTAAGCTGTACTCGTATTATAGATTACTTGCACTTAGTTTTGATTATTCAGTGTTGTCCCTTTTCTAGCTTAAACATGATACTAATGGTTTAAAAATGTGTTTTACCACATTCACCAGATTCAGCAAATATAACATCCGTTTATATTCATTGAAGTTTAGTTTAGTTACATCTAACACCAACAAAAAAGCTAAATGACCTTTCGGCATGTCAATGTAAGCTTAAGTTAGGTGTTAGTGATTAAGAAAGTTGAACTTATACAAATATACATCACAGATTACATTTACAGACGATAAGTTGATAACTAACCCGTCTTACACTGTCACTTAAAGAAGGATGCAAAATCTGTCCCTTAATTCTATTAGACCTTTTCTTCTGTTCTGGACCCTCAAGTATACTGTCATACAACTTCAAAGCAGTCTTCTTAGTAAAGCCGTCAATTAATTCCAAGTCTGATAATGTGTTTATTTGTCCTTTGCCGTTTCTCCATTGGGAAAATTTCTTTAGCTTTGCTTTGCTTATGTCATAGCTGAAACAAATTAATTAAACATTACGGTGTAGGCACAACAAATCATGGACTACATTTAGAACCAACAAATTCATGTTATGAAAATTTAATATTTACTAAATAATCTGTGGATGAATGTATTTTATAATAAATGTATAAAGTTGATGACTGACCAAGCTGACTATTGAGCTTGGTCAGTCACGTTATGCAATCTAATCGCAAAAGAAATATTACACTACAATAAAAGGCGTTAATTGTATAGTGAATAACTCCCCTAGGGAGTCATGTGGCATGTGAATAAAGTTATTGAGGACTCCTTAGTGGCGTTCTTGGAATTGAAGTAGCGTACATTGTACAATAGGTTGGCGTGCAGCGATAACCTAGGTTTTTGATCTGGCAGTGAAAGTGTTAATAATGTTACAATACATACTCTGAAAGATCAGAAGTTGAATCATTGATTACTTTGATAAGTTGTTCCTTTTGAACATCGGAGTATTTGTCGAACCCTTGACTGTACAAACATCTAGGACTGGTTAACACTCGGCAGTTTGAACATAAATAACTCTGTAACGATAAACATAACCATAATATTAATGGGGTATATTAATTTTACAAGAGAACATTACACACATAGCCTTGCTTGAGAATATATTATAGGACTTCATTACATAACAAGTCCCATGAACTAAAATAATATCCTTAAATATCTTGTCCACTATCCATTAGAGGTTATAAAGATGAGGTTATGTTTTTTAATAACTACGACCAAAGCTTACGCACCAACTTTTTCCAAGGTTGGATATAGAAAGATAACATTGTAATTTAACCCAGCATAACAGTAGTAAATGAAATAGTAGACTAAAACTTATAAAAGTTAAATATTAACCCGGTTATCATTATCACAAAATCAAAACAATAAATGTACCAATGGAGAGTCTGTCTAAAGTCAATGTCAATGTCAAATTTGACATTAAATAGTTCCGGAGTTGCTATCTATTAAAATTTTATTTCATATTGAGTGAAGTAGAGGAACGTCATATAATTAAGCTAAAAACAAATTTATACATGTAAATAAAATTTACTATTATTTAGACAACAATTACATAAATAGTACAATTCTAAAATGGATGAGCATTACAGAGCCATCTCGTGAAAATTATTGTAAATAATTCGCTTGCCATGTTTAGTTGATCCGACTATTCCCATACTTTCCTCTTTGCACCGATTGAAGCTCATAAGGTATGTCGGAATTCGTATAGATGTCACTAGAACATCCTTCCTGATCTTCCTAACTAATTTTTATATGTATGGTGGAAATGAACATGTGCTAGCTAATATAATATATTTTAAGCAGCGAAATAGTCGATGTGCTTCACGATGCACGATTCTTCCATTGCGAATATCTGTCAAATATAAACTTCTAGTTATGGAAGTGTAGACCCGTCAACGGCAATTAACATCGTTCTGAATAGTAGAATACTTATACTAAAAAGCACCTACATTATATTGGGTTAACGCTCTCTGAATAATAGACTTTCAATCTTTATAATGCTGGAGATTCTGATAGAATTATCACTTATCAGTCTTATCACTATCAGCCAGTGATACCTATGACAATAGCATATCAACATCGATCCGACATGACCTAAGCCGATGACATATGCAAAAAAACAACTGAATGTTAAAATAATTCGAAAACAAATGCATAAATTGGTACCAAGGCAACCAATCTGACAAGTTGTCAAACGAGTCTGTAAATAGATTGCGAGTTCGCAGTAATCTCTAAATCGTTCAAAACGGGTCAAACAGTTTGTCGATAAATAAATAAACTGCTAGAAGAGAACAGAAGGAAGCGATTTTATTGTCATATAGCAGAAGGGCTTTTTGTGTGCGTGATAAAGCATGATGGCAATATCTCGATCCCTCTCTTACTCGCGGATTATCATTCAACAAAATGGCCGCCACTCCCGCTCACCGTAAGCGCTGCAGGCGGACGTCTGTTTTCATTTAGACCTCGACTTTCTTGCGAGTTACAGTGGTTTGGGCCACCGGCGCGACGATTTGCTACGCCTGGAAGAGTTCTGGAGCACTTCTGAACTGCAATCAAGATTACGACCTGGACTTTTTGGCTTTTGGTAAGATCTCATCTCCATCTCTCATTATAGTCATTATTTTGTTGTTTTTAGGTTATGTTTTGCCGGCTGACTCGAAAAACATTACTACCCACAATAATTCCCATTTTGACGTTTTTTATTAGCAACCTATTAATTTAGATCATTAACAATTTCATCTCATCCGACTTAATTTACTGCTGGAAAAGGGAATTATGAATATACCTACTCTCTTTACATTATCAATTAGAGTAGGTAGACAGAAATAGGTAGAAAGTTAGAACCCAATTCTGCGGTTATAATTTTTTATCTTACAATACACAGCTAATCCGGTTTTCCCGAAGGTCGACTGGTAGAGAATCCTTTTTAGCATCAAGTCCGCCTTTTGTACTATGACTCTTCTATTTGTATTACACTGTCAGATAACATGAATCATGACAGTATCGTTTTAGTTCTTATAATAATATCGGCGCGCAATATACGAAGCGAAATGGCAGCATCGTGTTATCGGTATTTCGACCTGCGAGACCGAGAACTGAGAAGCGATGTTGCCGCTCCGTGCACGGCAGGGCAGACTTTAGATAATGGCATGCCGAGTTAAAGTCGAGAGTCGTGTCGTGATTACGTAGTTACTGGCAACGCTGCCAACCGCGCTCTCCTACTGGCAGTGTAGTCTGGCACATTTCGTGCCAAGCTAACATCTGCCAGATAAGGTTGTACAACTGATCCAATAATAATAGTACAAAATACTCAGTCTGCAATTATTTTCCTTTCACTATCTGTTTTAATCCTAATCTATTCTGGGAACAGATGTTTGTTTTTGACGTACCTACCCTTTTTTTCTATCAAACGAATAAGTCTGTTCATTACTGGATACTATATTACAGAAAACTAACTTTTTAAATACCTACCTAAGTAGGTACTTTTTATATTTCTGATATAATGAAATTATAAGATCTCTTTATTTCAAGTAAGAACTCATAGCGTAAAAACTCCTGATTAAAAAAAAAACAAATAAAGTGCATGAATGGCTTCGCATTAATCTATTCTTCAATTAAGGCGCGTTGCGATGACCTTCAACACTCAGTATAGGTTGTAATTAAAATACCTCTCCTAATATAAATACAAATCTTTAAATACAATATGTATTAGCTTCTGGCTAAAATGTGTTATAAGTGTACAAAATTCATTATTATAAAATTTTATTTACATGAACAAAAAAATTACAAAATTTTATGGCCCTGT